>OY804600.1:42025585-42143085 GCA_963680895.1 Fragum sueziense | reverse complement strand
TTGTTGCATAGGTCAGCAGGGAGTCCTTTGTTCGAATAGGTAACGAATAGGTAATGAGCGTTCTGAATAGGTAACGAGCCAATTCCCACCAGTTTTAATGATATTTTTAAGTATTCCTGTGACAGGGCATCGAATTTAGAACTATTCTGTAATTCTAGACATCGTAGGAGGCGATATTTTGTTGCCTAGGGCGGCAGGGAGTCGTTTGTTCGAATAGGTAACGAATAGGTAACGGGCGTTCTGAATAGGTAACGAGCCAATTCTCACCAATATTAATGACATTTTTAGCTATTCCTATGACAGGGCATCGAATTTAGAACTATTCTGTAATTCTAGACATCGTAGGAGGCGATATTTTGTTGCATAGGTCAGCAGAAAGTCGTTTGTTCGAATAGGTAACGAATAGGTAACGGGCGTTCTGAATAGGTAACGAGCCAATTCTCACCAGTTTTAATGACATTTTTAGCTATTCCTGTGACAGGGCATTGAATTTAGAACTATTCTGTAATTTTGGACATCGTAGGAGGCGATATTTTGTTGCATAGGTCGGCAGGGAGTCGTTTGTTCGAATAGGTAACGAATAGGTAACGAGCGTTTTGAATAGGTAACGAGCCAATTCCCACCAGTTTTAATGATATTTTTAACTATTCCTGTGACAGGGCATCAAATTTAGAACTATTCTGTAATTTTGGACATCGTAGGAGGCGATATTTTGTTGCATATGTCAGCAGGAAGTCGTTTGTGCGAATTGGTAACGAATAGGTAACGGACGTTCTGAATAGGTAACGAGCCAATTCTCACGAGTTTTAATGACATTTTTAGCTATTCCTGTGACAGGGCATCGAATTTAGAACTATTCTGTAATTTTAGAAATCGTAGGAGGCGATATTTTGTTGCATAGGTCGGCAGGGAGTCGTTTGTTCGAATAGGTAACGAATAGGTAACGAGCGTTCTGAATAGGTAACGAGCCAATTCCCACCAGTTTTAATGATATTTTTAACTATTCCTGTGACAGGGCATCGAATTTAGAACTATTCTGTAATTCTAGACATCGTAGGAGGCGATATTTTGTTGCATAGGTCAGCAGGAAGTCGTTTGTTCGAATAGGTAACGAATAGGTAACGGGCGTTCTGAATAGGTAACGAGCCAATTCTCACCAGTTTTAATGACATTTTAGCTATTCCTGTGACAGGGCATCCATTTTAGAACTATTCTGTAATTTTGGACATCGTAGGAGGCGATATTTTGTTGCATAGGTCGGCAGGGAGTCTTTTGTTCGAATAGGTAACGAGCGTTCTGAATAGGTAACGAGCCAATTCTCACCAGTTTTATGACATTTTTAGCTATTCCTGTGACAGGGCATCGAATTTAGAACTATTCTGTAATTCTAGACATCGTAGGAGGCGATATTTTGTTGCATAGGTCAGCAGAAAGTCGTTTGTGCGAATAGGTAACGAATAGGTAACGGGCGTTCTGAATAGGTAACGAGCCAATTATCACCAGTTTTAATGACATTTTTAGCTATTCCTGTGACAGGGCATCGAATTTAGAACTATTCTCTAATTTTGGACATCGTAGGAGGCGATATTTTGTTGCATAGGTCGGCAGGGAGTCGTTTGTGCGAATAGGTAACGAATAGGTAACGAGCGTTCTGAATAGGTAACGAGCCAATTCCCACCAGTTTTAATGATATTTTTAAGTATTCCTGTGACAGGGCATCGAATTTAGAACTATTCTGTAATTCTAGACATCGTAGGAGGCGATATTTTGTTGCATAGGTCAGCAGGGAGTCCTTTGTTCGAATAGGTAACGAATAGGTAACGAGCGTTCTGAATAGGTAACGAGCCAATTCCCACCAGTTTTAATGATATTTTTAAGTATTCCTGTGACAGGGCATCGAATTTAGAACTATTCTGTAATTCTAGACATCGTAGGAGGCGATATTTTGTTGCCTAGGGCGGCAGGGAGTCGTTTGTTCGAATAGGTAACGGGCGTTCTGAATAGGTAACGAGCCAATTCTCACCAGTTTTAATGACATTTTTAGCTATTCCTGTGACAGGGCATTGAATTTAGAACTATTCTGTAATTTTGGACATCGTAGGAGGCGATATTTTGTTGCATAGGTCGGCAGGGAGTCGTTTGTTCGAATAGGTAACGAATAGGTAACGAGCGTTTTGAATAGGTAACGAGCCAATTCCCACCAGTTTTAATGATATTTTTAACTATTCCTGTGACAGGGCATCAAATTTAGAACTATTCTGTAATTTTGGACATCGTAGGAGGCGATATTTTGTTGCATAGGTCAGCAGGAAGTCGTTTGTGCGAATTGGTAACGAATAGGTAACGGACGTTCTGAATAGGTAACGAGCCAATTCTCACGAGTTTTAATGACATTTTTAGCTATTCCTGTGACAGGGCATCGAATTTAGAACTATTCTGTAATTTTAGAAATCGTAGGAGGCGATATTTTGTTGCATAGGTCGGCAGGGAGTCGTTTGTTCGAATAGGTAACGAATAGGTAACGAGCCAATTCCCACCAGTTTTAATGATATTTTTAACTATTCCTGTGACAGGGCATCGAATTTAGAACTATTCTGTAATTCTAGACATCGTAGGAGGCGATATTTTGTTGCATAGGTCAGCAGGAAGTCGTTTGTGCGAATAGGTAACTAATAGGTAACGGACGTTCTGAATAGGTAACGAGCCAATTCTCACCAGTTTTAATGACATTTTTAGCTATTCCTGTGACAGGGCATCGAATTTAGAACTAATTTGTAATTTTAGACATCGTAGGAGGCGATATTTTGTTGCATAGGTCGGCAGGGAGTCGTTTGTTCGAATAGGTAACGAATAGGTAACGAGCGTTCTGAATAGGTAACGAGCCAATTCCCACCAGTTTTAATGATATTTTTAACTATTCCTGTGACAGGGCATCGAATATAGAACTATTCTGTAATTCTAGACATCGTAGGAGGCGATATTTTGTTGCATAGGTCAGCAGGAAGTCGTTTGTTCGAATAGGTAACGAATAGGTAACGGGCGTTCTGAATAGGTAACGAGCCAATTCTCACCAGTTTTAATGACATTTTAGCTATTCCTGTGACAGGGCATCCATTTTAGAACTATTCTGTAATTTTGGACATCGTAGGAGGCGATATTTTGTTGCATAGGTCGGCAGGGAGTCTTTTGTTCGAATAGGTAACGAATAGGTAACGAGCGTTCTGAATAGGTAACGAGCCAATTCTCACCAGTTTTAATGACATTTTTAGCTATTCCTGTGACAGGGCATCGAATTTAGAACTATTCTGTAATTCTAGA
This sequence comes from Fragum sueziense, assembly GCA_963680895.1. Taxonomy (NCBI): domain Eukaryota; kingdom Metazoa; phylum Mollusca; class Bivalvia; order Cardiida; family Cardiidae; genus Fragum; species Fragum sueziense. The sequence continues at coordinate 42,139,767 of OY804600.1, read as the reverse complement.
CATCGTAGGAGGCGATATTTTGTTGCATAGGTCGGCAGGGAGTCGTTTGTTCGAATAGGTAACGAATAGGTAACGAGCGTTCTGAATAGGTAACGAGCCAATTCTCACCAGTTTTAATGATATTTTGAGCTATTCCTGTGACAGGGGATCGAATTTAGAACTATTCTGTAATTCTAGACATCGTATGAGGCGATATTTTGTTGCATAGGTCAGCAGAAAGTCGTTTGTGCGAATAGGTAACGAATAGGTAACGAGCGTTCTGAATAGGTAACGAGCCAATTATCACCAGTTTTAATGACATTTTTAGCTATTCCTGTGACAGGGCATCGAATTTAGAACTATTCTCTAATTTTGGACATCGTAGGAGGCGATATTTTGTTGCATAGGTCGGCAGGGAGTCGTTTGTGTGAATAGGTAACGAATAGGTAACGAGCGTTCTGAATAGGTAACGAGCCAATTCCCACCAGTTTTAATGATATTTTTAAGTATTCCTGTGACAGGGCATCGAATTTAGAACTATTCTGTAATTCTAGACATCGTAGGAGGCGATATTTTGTTGCATAGGTCAGCAGGAAGTCGTTTGTGCGAATAGGTAACGAATAGGTAACGGACGTTCTGAATAGGTAACGAGCCAATTCTCACCAGTTTTAATGACATTTTTAGCTATTCCTGTGACAGGGCATCGAATTTAGAACTATTCTGTAATTTAAGACATCGTAGGAGGCGATATTTTGTTGCATAGGTCGGCAGGGAGTAGTTTGTTCGAATAGGTAACGAATAGGTAACGAGCGTTCTGAATAGGTAACGAGCCAATTCCCACCAGTTTTAATAATATTTTTAACTATTCCTGTGACAGTGCATCGAATTTAGAACTATTCTGTAATTCTATACATCGTAGGAGGCGATATTTTGTTGCATAGGTCAGCAGGAAGTCGTTTGTTCGAATAGGTAACAATTACGTAACGGACGTTCTGAATAGGTAACGAGCCAATTCTCACCAGTTTTAATGACATTTTTAGCTATTCCTGTGACAGGGCATCGAATTTAGAACTATTCTGTAATTTTGGACATCGTAGGAGGCGATATTTTGTTGCATAGGTCGGCAGGGAGTCGTTTGTTCGAATAGGTAACGAATAGGTAACGAGCGTTCTGAATAGGTAACGAGCCAATTCCCACCAGTTTTAATGATATTTTTAACTATTCCTGTAACAGGGCATCGAATTTAGAACTATTCTGTAATTTTAGACATCGTAGGAGGCGATATTTTGTTGCATAGGTCGGCAGGGAGTCGTTTGTTCGAATAGGTAACGAATAGGTAACAAGCGTTCTGAATAGGTGACGAGCCAATTCCCACCAGTTTTAATGACATTTTCTAGCTATTCCTGTGACAGGGCATCGAATTTAGAACTATTCTGTAATTCTAGACATCGTAGGAGGCGATATTTTGTTGCATAGGTCAGCAGGAAGTCGTTTGTGCGAATAGGTAACAAATAGGTAACGGACGTTCTGAATAGGTAACGAGCCAATTCTCACCAATATTAATGACATTTTAGCTATTCCTGTGACAGGGCATCGAATTTAGAACTATTCTGTAATTTCAGACATCGTAGGAGGCGATATTTTGTTGCATAGGTCGGCAGGGAGTCGTTTGTTCGAATAGGTAACGAATAGGTAACGAGCGTTTTGAATAGGTAACGAGCCAATTCCCACCAGTTTTAATGATATTTTTAACTATTCCTATGACAGGGCATCGAATTTAGAACTATTCTGTAATTCTAGACATCGTAGGAGGCGATATTTTGTTGCATAGGTCAGCAGAAAGTCGTTTGTTCGAATAGGTAACGAATAGGTAACGGGCGTTCTGAATAGGTAACGAGCCAATTCTCACCAGTTTTAATGACATTTTTAGCTATTCCTGTGACAGGGCATTGAATTTAGAACTATTCTGTAATTTTGGACATCGTAGGAGGCGATATTTTGTTGCATAGGTCGGCAGGGAGTCGTTTGTTCGAATAGGTAACGAATAGGTAACGAGCGTTTTGAATAGGTAACGAGCCAATTCCCACCAGTTTTAATGATATTTTTAACTATTCCTGTGACAGGGCATCGAATTTAGAACTATTCTGTAATTTTGGACATCGTAGGAGGCGATATTTTGTTGCATATGTCAGCAGGAAGTCGTTTGTGCGAATTGGTAACAAATAGGTAACGGACGTTCTGAATAGGTAACGAGCCAATTCTCACCAGTTTTAATGACATTTTTAGCTATTCCTGTGACAGGGCATCGAATTTAGAACTATTCTGTAATTTTAGAAATCGTAGGAGGCGATATTTTGTTGCATAGGTCGGCAGGGAGTCGTTTGTTCGAATAGGTAACGAATAGGTAACGAGCGTTCTGAATAGGTAACGAGCCAATTCTCACCAGTTTTATGACATTTTTAGCTATTCCTGTGACAGGGCATCGAATTTAGAACTATTCTGTAATTCTAGACATCGTAGGAGGCGATATTTTGTTGCATAGGTCGGCAGGGAGTCGTTTGTTCGAATAGGTAACGAATAGGTAACGAGCGTTCTGAATAGGTAACGAGCCAATTCTCACCAGTTTTAATGATATTTTTAACTATTCCTGTGACAGGGCATCGAATTTAGAACTATTCTGTAATTCTAGACATCGTAGGAGGCGATATTTTGTTGCATAGGTCAGCAGAAAGTCGTTTGTGCGAATAGGTAACGAATAGGTAACGGGCGTTCTGAATAGGTAACGAGCCAATTATCACCAGTTTTAATGACATTTTTAGCTATTCCTGTGACAGGGCATCGAATTTAGAACTATTCTCTAATTTTGGACATCGTAGGAGGCGATATTTTGTTGCATAGGTCGGCAGGGAGTCGTTTGTGCGAATAGGTAACGAATAGGTAACGAGCGTTCTGAATAGGTAACGAGCCAATTCCCACCAGTTTTAATGATATTTTTAAGTATTCCTGTGACAGGGCATCGAATTTAGAACTATTCTGTAATTCTAGACATCGTAGGAGGCGATATTTTGTTGCATAGGTCAGCAGGGAGTCCTTTGTTCGAATAGGTAATGAATAGGTAACGAGCGTTCTGAATAGGTAACGAGCCAATTCCCACCAGTTTTAATGATATTTTTAACTATTCCTGTGACAGGGCATCGAATTTAGAACTATTCTGTAATTCTAGACATCGTAGGAGGCGATATTTTGTTGCATAGGTCAGCAGGAAGTCGTTTGTTCGAATAGGTAACGAATAGGTAACGGGCGTTCTGAATAGGTAACGAGCCAATTCTCACCAGTTTTAATGACATTTTAGCTATTCCTGTGACAGGGCATCCATTTTAGAACTATTCTGTAATTTTGGACATCGTAGGAGGCGATATTTTGTTGCATAGGTCGGCAGGGAGTCTTTTGTTCGAATAGGTAACGAATAGGTAACGAGCATTCTGAATAGGTAACGAGCCAATTCCCACCAGTTTTAATGATATTTTTAAGTATTCCTGTGACAGGGCATCGAATTTAGAACTATTCTGTAATTCTAGACATCGTAGGAGGCGATATTTTGTTGCATAGGTCAGCAGGAAGTCGTTTGTGCGAATAGGTAACGAATAGGTAACGGACGTTCTGAATAGGTAACGAGCCAATTCTCACCAGTTTTAATGACATTTTTAGCTATTCCTGTGACAGGGCATCGAATTTAGAACTATTCTGTAATTTTAGACATCGTAGGAGGCGATATTTTGTTGCATAGGTCGGCAGGGAGTCGTTTGTTCGAATAGGTAACGAATAGGTAACGAGCGTTCTGAATAGGTAACGAGCCAATTCCCACCAGTTTTAATAATATTTTTAACTATTCCTGTGACAGTGCATCGAATTTAGAACTATTCTGTAATTCTATACATCGTAGGAGGCGATATTTTGTTGCATAGGTCAGCAGGAAGTCGTTTGTTCGAATAGGTAACAATTACGTAACGGACGTTCTGAATAGGTAACGAGCCAATTCTCACCAGTTTTAATGACATTTTTAGCTATTCCTGTGACAGGGCATCGAATTTAGAACTATTCTGTAATTTTGGACATCGTAGGAGGCGATATTTTGTTGCATAGGTCGGCACGGAGTCGTTTGTTCGAATAGGTAACGAATAGGTAACGAGCGTTCTGAATAGGTAACGAGCCAATTCCCACCAGTTTTAATGATATTTTTAACTATTCCTGTGACAGGGCATCGAATTTAGAACTATTCTGTAATTTTAGACATCGTAGGAGGCGATATTTTGTTGCATAGGTCGGCAGGGAGTCGTTTGTTCGAATAGGTAACGAATAGGTAACAAGCGTTCTGAATAGGTAACGAGCCAATTCCCACCAGTTTTAATGACATTTTCTAGCTATTCCTGTGACAGGGCATCGAATTTAGAACTATTCTGTAATTCTAGACATCGTAGGAGGCGATATTTTGTTGCATAGGTCAGCAGGAAGTCGTTTGTGCGAATAGGTAACGAATAGGTAACGGACGTTCTGAATAGGTAACGAGCCAATTCTCACCAATATTAATGACATTTTAGCTATTCCTGTGACAGGGCATCGAATTTAGAACTATTCTGTAATTTCAGACATCGTAGGAGGCGATATTTTGTTGCATAGGTCGGCAGGGAGTCGTTTGTTCGAATAGGTAACGAATAGGTAACGAGCGTTCTGAATAGGTAACGAGGCAATTCCCACCAGTTTTAATGATATTTTTAACTATTCCTGTGACAGGGCATCGAATTTAGAACTATTCTGTAATTCTAGACATCGTAGGAGGCGATATTTTGTTGCAGAGGTCAGCAGGAAGTCGTTTGTTTGAATAGGTAACGAATAGGTAACGGGCGTTCTGAATAGGTAACGAGCCAATTCTCACCAGTTTGAATAACATTTTTAAGTATTCTTGTGACAGGGCATCGAATTTAGAACTATTCTGTAATTTTAGACATCGTAAGAGGCGATATTTTGTTGCCTAGGTCGGCACGGAGTCGTTTGTTCGAATAGGTAACGAATAGGTAACGAATAGGTAACGGGCGTTCTGATTAGGTAACAAGCCAATTCCCACCAGCTTTAATGACATTTTTAGCTTTTGCTTTGACATGGCATCGAATTTAGAACTATTCTGTAATTTAGACATCGTAGGAGGCGATATTTTGTTGCCTAGGGCGGCAGGGAGCCGTTTGTTCGAATAGGTAACGAATAGGTAACGGGCGTTCTGAATAGGTAACAAGCCAATTCCCACCATTTTTAATGACATTTTGAGCTATTCCTGTGACAGGGGATCGAATTTAGAACTATTCTGTAATTCTAGACATCGTAGGAGGCGATATTTTGTTGCATAGGTCGGCAGGGAGCCGTTTGTTCGAATAGGTAACGAATAGGTAACGGGCGTTTTGAATAGGTAATAAGCCAATTTGCTCCATTTGTGTGATATTGTTTTTTAATCCTTCAGTTGTTTTGGACATAGTAATGGTGATATATTGCCCGGGACGGCAGGGAGTCATTTTCAAATAGGTAATGAACTTTTAATGAGGATATCTAATATGCATGTTTTAAGTCAATTTTCACCAGTTGGGTGTTTCTTTTTTCACTGGAATGAAGACAATCATTGACAAGGCATCAAGTCTACGGTTTTACAATGTTTGACGCACTTTGGGGTCAAATCAGACCTAAAACCGCGAATAGGTAATGAATAGGTAACAGGGAATAGGTAACCAACTTCACACTTGAATAGGTAATGAATAGGGAATAGGGAATAGGTAACAGACTTCACATGTGAATAGGTAATGAATAGGGAATAGGGAATAGGTAGCCAACTTCACAGGGGTTAAATAAAATACTTACTGATATTGTAAACTGATGCAATTCCTTCATTGCCACAAATCTGGTTGCTCTGTCCAGGGCATGACTTCGTACATTCTCCTGGTATTTCCTCCGTCAATATATCCTCACAGAGGCATTGTTGTCCTGATATGTATGCCAGTTGTCGCTGTTTAGCTCGGCACCATTCTACACATTGTTGGACAGACATTTTGGTGTAGTTTAACTCTATGTCACCTTGAAGGCTGTCTGTTATGTTGTAACAGCCCAAGTAATCTTAAAGCATAAGAGAAACATGAAAATTATCTACACTTTTTAGCTCACCTGAGCAACATGCTCAAGGTGAGCTTTTGTGATCACCCTGTGTCTGGTGTGCGTTGTGCGGTGGAAGTCGTCAACAATTTCTTTAAACATCTTCTTAACCGCTGGGCAAAACCTAACCAAATATGTTTCTTAGGTAACCCTTTTCAAAACATGTTTTCAAATTTTTGATTTGTCAAAAAATGTGGGCGTGGCAGGGCGGGGCTTATCAGACTTAGAGAAAATTCTTTAAAAATCAACTATTGGTCCAATTTGTACCAAACTTGGCAGGAATATTTTTTGAGTGGCTGATTACAATGTGTGTGAATTTTTGATTTGTCCAAAAATCTTGGCCTGGCAGGGCGGGGCTTATCAGACTTAGAGAAATTGTTAAACAATCCTTAACCACAGAGTCAATTTTTACCAAACTTGGCAAAAATGTTCCGTGGGTAACCCTTTTCAGAATTTGTTTTCAAATTTTGATTCGTCAAAAAATGTGGGCGTGGCAGGGTGGGGCTTATCAGACTTATTAGAGAAATCATGAAAAAAATCTTTAAAAATCAACCATTGGTCTATGTAGAAAAACTCAGGTGAGCGATTCAGGGCCCTCAGGGTCCTCTTGTTGTTATCTTCAATTCAAGAGAGAACTGAAAGAAGAAGTTTTCCCACAACTTATGTTTATGCATGTTGACATTAAGAGCCAACATTAAAGTTTTATAATAGGGATTCTTTCAAATATTTGTGGATGCTAAATGGTTTGCCACTATAATCTACATTTTCTTCTTCCTCATTGCTTTCCCAAAAATCTTTGTTAAAGATATCAAAATCAGATCTTGTTGAGGAAGGATTAATAGTTTTCCTACCTTGTCCCCTCTCACATATGAATGCCTGATCAGAGAACTCCTGAGCTGTCCACAGTGATGTATTCATCAGTAGAACCACTTCAGGACCTGGTGTTGATGTGTCAAAAATGTTGTCCCAAATAGACGAGTTGTATGGATAGCCATTAGACCAGCGATATTCACTTCCCTTTTTACTCAATGCTTGTAAACCTAGCCTCCATGCGTCTTGACCACTGTATAAGCCTACAAAAATGTTACAAAACAATTCAGCTTTGATTGTTCAAAGTTATCCAACATTGACAATTGCCAACACCAATTGTTTTCCTTCTGATAAAACTTGTCATGCTGATCGTGTAACCTTCCTGTTTTTACAGGCAGTATAGACAACCATTATCTGAATATAAATGTGGTCTGATCTAAGTCCATATCACCTTATTTTTCATGATAAGTAACCAATCTTTCATAATGTAAGACAGAGGCGGATCCAAGATTTCTATGAGGGGGGGGGGGGGGATTGGGGGGGGGGGGGGGGGGGTGAATATACAGAAAGGGGGTTCGTTTTCCTATTATTACACAATTTTGACTGAATTTCTGCATGAAAATTAAATAATCAGGCTACAGAGGGGGGTTTGTTTGAACCCATCAAAGCCCCCTCTGGATCCGCCACTGTAAGACATAATATCAGGTAGTGTCAATAGATAAACATATAAAACTAGAACTGTCGCAAAGCGGACAAAGCGCGTTGTTACTGAAAAAGTGCTTAAGTTCAAAGTGGCATAACTCTGAAACTACTGCCTGGATCAAGATGAAAATTGCAGGTGCACAACTTCATATGATAGGAAACAACCTGCTAAAATTTCAGCAAAATCGGTCGAAAACTGTGGGAGGAGAAGAGGACACAAAATTATGTCCACGGACGGACAGACAGACGGACGGACGGACAACCTGAATCCAGTATACCCCCCATAACTTTGTTGTGGGGGGTATAATTATTATTAAACCATTCTCAAACAAGATCTGGTGGAATTAGTTTGGGAAAACATTGAGCTTCAGCAATTTCTTCTCTTCCTTCAATATTTTCCAAAAACTTATTCTATCAGGTGTTGCTTGGGAAAGGTTTAATTTTGTTCACTTTTAACCCATTACAGCACAGTGACACTTATTGATGCTCTATAACACAATGGCTTTGGAAAACATTGTGGAAAATGAAGAAATTGCTTGTGACAAGCAATTTCTTCATTTCCCACAATATTTTCAATCCAAATTCCTACAATATTTTCAATCCAAAAAGAACAATATATTTTAGATTTCATTGATCTAAAAATGTTGTCTGCAATATCTTTGAATTTGAAACAGTCCAAAATTTTGCCGTCTGGTAATGGGTTAAAGAGACATTTCATCCCCATTTCAATTCTTGATGCCAAGCTTGGTTATTCTAATGGGTATAAATGATATCAGTTTTTTTTTAAGTTGTCGATGATAAGCGATAAACACGCCTTCAAAGTTGAGACAGAAACGACAAATTCTATATACATCTGAACTGTTGTGGACAACACTTTGTTTAATTTTAACACATAAATATATTATATTTCTTGTAAAGGGCACAATATTTTGGCTTGAAATTTTCATAATTTTCGTAAGAAAATATGCTCTATAAGCTAAAAATAAACGTGAAATTTATGAGAAAATATTCTGAAATGTCACTTTAAGAGCCAACTTACTAATGTTACTGGCAGTTGAGATGAGCAGGTTCATTTCATCCATATTTTCTATGGTGACAAGGTAAGCGTCATTCTCGGCACAAGTTGTAAATGCCTGTGTGGCTGAGGCTATAGGGTAGAACTTGTAACAATGGCTTCCTATTGATACCCAGGAGTAGGGACACTCTGCAAAATAAAATGTGTATTTTTTGTGTTAAAAACAACAAAAATTTACATTGTTCTGAAAGCCATGATAAATCAAGAGTTTATCAAATTCATAAAGCATCAGACTTTTGAAGTAGGGTAGAGTTAAAAAGGTCATCCCTTTCCCAAACAAGACCTGGTTTTGACGTCCCTAATAGAAAAGGCTTGGGAAAACATTGAAACAAAAGAAGAAACTGCTGATAACGAGCAGTTTCTCCTTTTGTCTCAATATTTTCTGTGCCATATTTTACACAAATCTTATCATTTCTAACGCCCATTTTGTCATTTGTGGCAGATATTGATGTGGATAACCCTGAGATTTTGTCGTTTGGGAAAGGGTTAAATTTGAAAGAAAAAATGTAAATCGGTGAGATAAAATGCAGTTGACAGCAAGAAGACATGAATGACACATAAAACAATTTAGCAAATGTTTCACTTACGAGGTACTGGACAGTGTGTATACACAGGTGTTGTATCCGGGGACGTCAGGTATGTATCGTTTCCTATACCCAGTATTTGTAGATCTTCACACGACTTGGCCGTAACTCTTCCCGTCACTGTAATATATAGCCGGTCAGGTTTTGTTTGTTTTAACTAAGCTCTATGTTTAAGACAATGAAAAATCTATCTAAATGTTTCTAAAAGAGCAAGTAAACTGGTGATCAATCTCTATTCATTATGGGTCAATGATACTATAAATAACATAATCATGATAAATATGTATCATCATAATAAGAAGTTGATGAAAAGACTCGAATTCTGCCTAAATGCTTATTAGATTTGATTTTGCAATGTGACCCTATACAAACGACCAAGGTTTGAAAACGTCAACTAATGTAGATGTTGAAAAAAATTGCATGACAAACATGTACCAGACACCATTGCCGTAACCATTGGCACTACTTAATTGACTGCATTAGCTCCCAATTTTTCAAATGGTCAATTAACCCCTTCCCACATAATGACTCTTTGTAATTCCCCACAAGATAAAGGCTTTAGAAAACATTGTGTGAAATGAAGAAATTGATTGTGACAAACAATTTCTTCATTTCCCACATTGTTTTCTACCCAGAGAGAACATGAAATATTTCATTTCGTTGACATAAAATTGCCGTCTTCAGCATCTTTGATTTTGGACCAGTCTAAAATGTAGTTAATTGGTAATGAGTTACCATATATCTACCATACCTTGTAGAACAAGATAATTTTCTCCTGTTCCTCCACAGTGCTGTATCGGATCCCCAGGGCAGGGCAACAAACATTCACTCCGTGACACATTCACATATGTCCCGACATCGTCCATACACCAGCAGTCCATATCCTGTACGACAGCTAGTGAAGTGTTCTTCCCTTTACATTTCTCCAAACAGAAGGTCAAGGTCATGGCATCATTGTTATAACTGTATTGTGAGGTGGGTGGGGTAGCCAGAGTCTTACATTCATTCCATCCTAAAATATACAGGTTCAATGACTCCTATGTAATAAGATACAAATAAATTGTTGTACATTATAAAGTCATCCTGTATAACAAAGCATTCTTCCCTTTACATTTCGACAGACAGAAGGTCAAGGTCATGGCATCATTGTTATAGCTGTATTGTTAGGTGGGTTGGGTATTCATTATCTTAAACTCCATCCTAAAATGTACAGGCCCCGGTTTCTCGAAGAAACTTAAGTATATACTCATGAGTTTATGCTCAACTTCAATTGAATACCAATCAAAGTTGATTGGTATTCAATTGAAGTTCACATGGATTTCGTGTGATTTGAGCATGGTGCTCAGATTTGAGTCTGAGTACGTACTTAAGTTTTTTTGAGAAACCGGGGCCAGGTTTGTTTCCCCATATAATATGTATAGATGCATTGTAAATTTAATGTCAATTTAACAATGTCCCGAACAATTCCCGGTATTTGAAAAGTTACAGTAATCATCATACCTTGAGGTTTTTTACAGATAACAAATATTCCCATCTCTGTTACATGCTATAGAGAACCACTTATAGTAATGTTTCTCCGCAATACACCTATCCCCCATTTTTCCATTGGTCATCATTTTAAAAACAAACAAACTGAGTACTTAACCCTTTCTCGAACTGCATAAATTTGAATTTCATACAGATCCAAATTGAAAGCTGATGCAAAGGATAAAATGGCAGTTGATGAGAACAAAAGGAGAAAATGCTGATTACCTTTTGCACTAGAAATGGTTAATACAATAATTACGGTAATCGTCATACCTTGAGGTTTTTTACAGATGACATTCCCATATCTATTACACCCAGTGGAGAACCACTTATAGTAATATTTTTCTGCTATACACTCCAGATCCGTGCCCCCTGCCGGCTGACCCATAGCAAATATTGAATATCGCATGATGTTACCATCGATCCATGAGTACAAGTTTGTCATATTACTGTCATATAGCCCAACCCACCATATACTTGACTCTGTCTGGTCTATCCATACATCTGGAAACACTGTAGAGAAAAGAAAAAATATTGAACTCATGGCAAATATGGAATATCACATTATGTTACCATCGATCCATGAGTAGAGATTTGTCATATTAATATATATCTGTCTGGTCTATCCATACATCAGGAAACACTGTGGGAAAAAACAACAGATCTATGTCACTATCGTTCCATGAGTAGAGATTCATCATATATAACTGGACCCACCATATCCTCACTTTTCAACAAAAACCTCATAACTGCAGCTTGTGTTAAGCTGCAGTTACAAGGTTTTTGGAGAAAAGTGATGATATACTGTACTCTGTCTGGTCTATCCAAACATCGAGGAACACTGTAGAGAAAAGAAAAATCATCAAACTTCTGGCAAATTTTGAATATTGCATGATGTTACCATCGATCCATGAGTATAAGTTTGTCATATTACTGTCATATAGCCCAACCCACCACATACTGTTCTCTGTCTGGTCTATCCATACATCTGGAAACACTGTGGGAAAAATTAACAATGTATATCTGAAATACTTATTACCATTGTTTCATCCTTTTCTCTAAATGTTCTTTTTGTTAGAGCATCAAAATTAATTTGGTCTTAATTTTGCAACATTTAATTTGTCATCTTCAACAATTTTGAAACTTAAAGTCATTTGGGGAAGGTGAAACAGCTATTTTAGCCCTTTCCCAAACAAGACCTGGCCCTGGTTTCTTGAAAAACTTTGAGTACATACTCATGAGTACATGCTCAAATTCAATGGAATACTCTCCAACGTTGAAGGGTATTCGATTGAAGTGCCCATGGATTTCGTGTCATTAAAGTACGGTTGTCAAATTTGAGCCTGAGAACATACTTTTTTAAAAGTTTTCACAAGAAACCGGGAGCTGGTTTTGATGTCCAGGATAGTGAAAGCTTGGGAAAACATTGAGACGAAAGAAGAAAATGTTGATAACCATTAACCAGCATTTTCTCCTTTAGCCTCAATATTTTCTGGGCTTTAATCCAAATATCAATATCTATATTCATCCAATTTGTCCTCTGCAGCAGCTTTTGATTAGATAAAACCATAATATGTTGTTTGAGAAATCCTAGGGCTAACACACAAAACTACATACAATCTCTTGTCTGTGATAGAAAGTCACGCTCTTCACTGGTTGTGACGGAATGTAGGTCAGCGTCGTTGGAGATGCAGAAATCTCTCGCATCCGTAAAGTTCATCAAGGAACCCGCGCCAAACAAATAACAATAACTGCCAAAACCAATCCAACCATCTTCACACACCGTACCATCTGTGAAAAAAAATCAATTTAAGTTATAAAGGTCGCTTTGTCTTGTCTTTTTTTGCTTCAATATTTTCCCAAGCTTTCTCTATCAAATACATAAAAAAGCACAGTATATTCACTTTTGTAAAATTTGTTTCATTATTTTAGTCATAGTGTACATGTATAAATCTTTTGTCTTTCAACAACCAAAATGTTGTATTCAGCAACTTCTAAATTGGGACAGCCTAAATTGCTGTCATTTGAGATAGGCTTAATACAAATTTATATAACTTTAGCTAAAAGAGAGCAATGTTGTTTGTTAAGATGATTCAAATGAAAGCCCACAGGAGAGGGTTTGGATAATCAATAACATATCAGTGGTGGATCAAGAGGGGTTTCCAGTGGTTCAAACGAACACCCTCTGTGGCCTGATTATTTACTTTTCAAGCTGAAATTCAGTCAAAATTGTGTAATACTAGGAAAACAATCCCCCCCCACCCCATTTGCATGTTCAACCCCCCCTTCTAAGAATTCCTGGATCCACGACAGCAGATTTAAATTGTCACTACTTCTAATCTTGATTACCTTACCTTTGAAATAGCACATTTCTTTACGGTGAGGATCTTTCAAGTAATACTCTCCATTCATCATAACTCCAAGGGCGTACAACTCTTCACAAGAAGCCGCTTGAACAGCAGTTTTACCTGTACAAAAAAATGCAGAAATTTTGACATTAACCCATCACCAGACAGTGACACTTTTTGATGCCTTATAAGATAAAGGCTTTGGAATACATTGTGGGAAATGAAGAAATTGCTTGTCACAAGCAATTTTTTTCATTTCCTACAATGTTTTCTACACGAAAAGACCAAATTGTAAAATTTCATGTAAATGAAATTGTTGTCTGCAACATATATCTAATTGGATCACAGGATCAGTCCAATTTTTTTTCATTTGGTAATATGTTATTTATACATATTGTTTGACCAAATTTACCTGAGACTCATCGTTTTCCGTAAGCGTATTCCGGCATTCATCGGCGTATTCGATAGTTTCCGCGTGTTTATACCCTGCGCTGTGAAAATTGTTAACTTTATTTCTGCATGATCTCATTGAACAAAGAACTAGCGTAGTGGAAAGACGCTGGACTTTCATTCACAGAGACTCAAGATCGAACCCAGCATTTTACTGATGAAACATTTGTTAAGCTTTTTTTCTTTCTTTTTTCCTATGAAATTGAATACTTAATCAATGTATTAATTCATTGATTGATGAAATATTCCTTTTTTAATTTTCACAATAATTATAGTTCATTAAATATATTTTCCCTTTTTATCATAATCTTTATTCGTTCATTTATCATTTATAATCTTCCCTTGAACGTTTCTGATGTGTTGGTCTCTCGCAGCTTCTCTGGAATCAAAAAGACATTGACCCTGGCTGCTTACTCCAATTGTATTGATGGTTAAGCGAGGAAAAAAGTTCTGAGTCCCCCAGTTGCAACATCAGCAAACACGTTTTTATATAACCTGTATCTAAACGGTTTCAACTTTTTTTGAATGACTACTTAAAGTGAAAGGATTCAAGTGAACTGAGGTTTACAAAATGTATACATGTATTTGAAAAAAAAAAATATTTTTTTTAAAAAAAGCGCTACTGGGATTCGAACCATGGACATATGGTTTACAAAAGAGTCGCCTTACACACTAGGTCACTATTATTCGGTGAGTAGTGCGAAGTGTATAACAATACTTTTACAGATTATAGTCCCGATGTAGAAAATACGGAAAGACCCGAATATTAACGGAATATGCAAGGAGTCTCAGTTCAATCTGGTCAAACAATATCTCTTTATCTTTCATTTATTATACATTCAAAGTTTAACGAGAATCGATACAAATATTTTGGTTTATCTTAGGGTTGAACAGGACAGTGTGTATAAGTTGTTACTATAAATAGTCAAATACACTTAAAGACACTTCTAACGCAACACTTACCTTTTTGGTAATAACTTGATATTTAACCAACCATTCTTTATCAAATTTTCAACAAATTTAATTCATTCACATTTGCATAATATCTGTAATTTTCATAAAGAAACATTCAGTAGAAATGATCAAATTTGCAGTGCATATAATATGACTTGAAAACAAAAAATCGCAAAAAAGCTGTGCGAGCTGATAAAGAAAATTCATGTTATTCAGGCCCGTATGAAGCAATTTCATATTGGGGTGGCTGAAGCCCCTGCGTTTGGATATTGGGGGGCTAAATTGGATTTTCCATACATTTTCAGTGTAAAATAAGGAAAATTTGGCATTTTGAGCAACATTATGGAGGCTAAGACTCCCCCTAGCCCCGACTGTTCCTACGGGCCTGTTATTAATGTAACAACAGTAAAGTTTATGACTTTATGCTAACATTCTGTGTGTCCGTCATGAACCTAAATGACACGAAGACACACCCTTCTCATTGATAAAGCATAATTGATGGTGAATCTTTGCGGGATCATTCTCAACTCGTCCCTATTAAGTTCCTGTTGCAGTTGTTGAAAATTTCTTGGGGCAAAAGGGCAAAAAGCTAATGTCTGGTAACAAATTCAATGATTTTTGTGCAATGCTGACACGTACAAAACATTAAACAAAATAGGTGCGACTGAATTCTAGTATTGCATCGCACATGAAAGCATGTTATCAAATCTTATGAAGCAGTTATATGAGTTTTGAGCATGATTTGGTGACGCTGCTTGGATGCTATTGAATTCTGCAATTGCCTGGGGTTTTGTGACTTTTCATATTTGAGTCTTAGTGAAAAACCTAAATATTTTGTATGTTCGGATCAGTCGATTTTCTTGAAACTTACAGAAAACATGTAAACGTAATTGATTGATATTTGCTGAAAATTCCATAAAAAATACTGCATTATTTATTTAGTTATGATGAAAAATGTAAGTGTTGCGTTGGAAGTGTCTTTAAGTGTATACATCCTGCCTCCCCTCTTTTCCGTTATCGGTCTAGTCCCTCATTAGTAAAAGATTTTGAATCGTTTATATCTATCAATTGTCAAATTGACAATAAAAACAACTCTTCACAAGACGCTGCTGTCACAGAAGTTTAACCTGTTACAAACAATAAAATTCTGACAGTTTTCATAAATTTTCAAATCAGATAACCTTCAATAATTTGACAGAAGTTGTAAATATGAATTCTGCCTTGATTACAATATTATTGTGATCTATCTTTTTCTAATTTTTATCAAGAACAAAACAAGAATTTATTACAAATAAGGTTTGGACAGCCATTACTGTAAAAAATGATTACAAATATTATCAAAAGGTTTTTTAATTCGAAATGTTATTTTGTTGTTTTGAGTAGGGATAACATACCTAAGTCATAGACCATGGTGTAAACACTAGTTGTTATGTTTGGATTATTTCCTGTGTTACATCTGAATTTATCAGCCTCCGTACCCACAACATTGGTCGTGTTCATACAGTAACAGGTCCTGACGTTAACCGCTGCAATGGCCTGGTCCTGTCCGCGGCACCTCTCCGAACATGTGATCTCTAAGTCACCGACAATTGACTCCCCATTCCCTGGTGGCAGATCTAAATCTTGGTAGCAGCCCGCTGTAAGAAACAAGTAATAGGATAAGAATGTGAGAAAACAAATGAGTGTTTCATCTGGGGGAAAAAAGGCTTTAGAGTAAATGATACCATTATGATAAGTTTGCACAAGAGTGCAGTCTGATCGGGATCCACAGTTTGTGTAGAGTTGCTTCAAGAAGTGAGGAAATTATGATTAGAACAGCATGGATCTTGATCAGAATGTGCATGATAGAGACCCACAAAGGCTTGATAAATAATTTGATTTATCTTATTGGCACTACCTTGTAGAAATCTAGACCTAGATCTATTTAGTTGAATCCTTTCCCAAACAAGACCTGGTTCTGAAGTACTTCATATAAAAGGCTTGGGAAAACATTGAGTCAAAAGAAGAAAATGCTGGTAACCAGCATTTTTCTCTTTTTATCTCAATATTTCCTTTTTGTAATGTAAATAAATCTTTAATTCATTGAACTCCAATCCCCATACACAAGTAATGTGTTCTACAGCATCTTTCAAATTGGATTACTACAAGTCCTTGTCATTTGAGAAAGGGTTAACATCATTCCCTACCAAGTGATGAATACACCGATATTTTGTTCCCTGATCCACCACAGTAAGGGACAATGGCACTAGAGTTGTCAAAATCTGTGCAGTAAGTGTCACATTCATTGTTGTCCAACTCCACAAAATTCTCAACAAGAAAATCTCCACATGTACATGAATCAGCTTGTAGCCCAGCGTAACTGAAATATAGATGCAGTAGATCTATATAAATTCAAATAAAGAAAGGAATTTTTGTGCAAGAACCAAGTTTTTCGTTATCTTTCAAGGTCCAGTTTCACATAAATGCAGTGGTTTTTTATGTTCTTTAGCAGAGGCCTAGATCAGTGACTGGGAAAGGCCTGCGCCATGCGCCATAGTCACATTGAAATTCCAAATGTCACATTGTTTTAGCTAATGAGTGGGCCCTTGTCCCATTGAATTTTGCTGTATATGAGAATGGAGCAATTTTACCCTATAATTGTCACATCAATTTTCAAAATGTAACATTGATTTTGTAAGTGGAAGCGACATTGTCCCATTGAAGAAATTTCTTTCCCAATCGCTGCTAGATCTATAACAGGCTACTTCACAATAAAAAAATGTTCATTTTTTCACATTGGTGGAAGAAAAATTCCCAAACTAGTGCTTAAATTTGCATCAGCTATTTCTTCTTTAAAATTTATTCTGTATTTAATTAAATGCCAGCTTTCTCACTGAAATGAGGTTTAAATAGTTACTCATTAATGAATTACTGTAATTTATGCCTGAATTCATTATTGTACTTAATTTTTACTCTATTAGATCTACTTAAAGATTTGTTCCAAAAATGTTCAGAGGAACGCACTAGCCTAAAATTTCACAGAATGAACAGGCTAGGGCCCCTTCACAAATCTTGGGGGAAAAAAGTCCTTCTAAATGTTACTATAAAAATAAAAGCACTGGTAAGTTAGATCTATACTTAACTCAGAAGATCTTAATGAACTTTATTTCAAATTGCTTTGGACAGAAATAATCTAAATCTAGGTACAGCAATGCAGGATGAACATTCCATTATCAATATTATTTTTCATACAAGTATGGATCTAACTGGGATATCGTAGCCACAAACTTGATGATGTTTGTGGCTAAGATTCTACTCTCATCCTTCTTTGGAGCAAGACAAAATAGTGGAAAACACATTTTCTTGCATAAATTTTTGAATACCAACATAATGAACATATCTAATCAAAAGTAAATCCCGTAAACAAATATTCCATGGCACAAATTCGGTTAAAAAGTGTCAACAAGAAGTCTCTGAAGAATAAAATGGGTAGGTACTCTGCTTCCAAATTAATTAATTTATTTGAAAGTGATTTCAACATAAAACTAGATCCTAGATTGACAGAAAAAAGGTTAACCTGTTGTCAGGTATCAATCTTACTACATTCCCATAGCTTTGCTTTGAAGTTTGACTATGCTAAACTTGCTGGAATGAATCATACCAGCACCTGCTCCATTGTAGCTGCGATATCGTAGCCACAAACTTGATGATGGATATTGGTTTGTGGCTACGAGTCCACCCTATTCCTTCTTGTGGAGCAAGACAAAAGAGTGGAAAACACGTTTTCTTGCATAAATTTTTGAATACTAACATAGAGCTCTAATCAGATGTGTATCCCATAAAAAGATATTCCATGGCACAAATTTAGTTAAAAAGTATCAACAAGAATTGTTATCAATTATTTCTTCCAACGGAAAATTCAAGTCTCTGTAGAACAAAATGGGTGGGTACTCCGCTTCAGAATTGAATTGAACTTTATTTGAAAGTGATTTCAACATAAAACTACGCTGGATTGACAGAAAAATAGTCAAACTGTTGTCAGGTAACATTCTTACTACATTCCATAGCTTTATTTTGAAGTTTGACTATGCTAAACTTGCTGGAATGAATCATTCCAGCACCTGCTCCATTGCAACAAAAAGGAAGGAATTGTGACCAAAACCCAGATCAAAATTCAAAAAGGTTTCAGTTACATTATTGCAAGGAGTATTTCCTTTTGTCAGTGACACTTGATTTGTCTTTCAATTTAGATCAACCATTTAGTCTAAATTTTGACCAATTTATTGGAAAATAAAAACCTACGACTGAACCAAGGGCCGAATTGACTCAAGATCTAGACTTTATTCCATACAATGTCCACTGAGCATGCATACGGTACCTACCTTTTAACGAAAGGTCGTAAAGTTTTAACAACGGCATAGTTCTAGATCAGTTGATCTATAGATCTAGATCTAGAAGAGCATTGAAATGTTGGGGCTTCCCTTTCTGTTGACGTTATCCTCCAGACGACAATATTTCCAAAACGACGTCATACATAGACTGGAAGGTGGCTGGTCCCAGTTGCCCTTAATCACTGTATGGAAACTCTGTACTCTAATTCAAAACGGTATTTCCAAGATGGCGAACATGTATGCGTTCGTGAAAAATTTTAAAGTGCCATTTAATTTTGTTCGAAATTGTTTTTATAATATGTCATCCTGTAAAACGACTACAAGGTATCCCCCTAAATATGACATAAAATGTCGTCTGGGAATATGAGTAGGCCTATGTGGTAATATTACTTTAAGGGATATATATCCCCCTTTCTCACTTCTCCGTTCTTTCTCATTCATCCGTTCATCTCCAGTTTTTTTACAATTGAGACTTTTTCAAATATGAATTGTGGGCCTCTTCTATTTTGAAGACTTGATTATTCTAAGTCAAACAAGAGAGAAAAGGTCGAAATGTTTATGAAATGAATTTATTATCTATGTTTCGTTGTTGGATTCCTTTGTTTTGGGGTAAAATCAGACTTTTCAATGAGGGGTCATTTTGAAAACAAGATAGGGCAAGTTTAAAAAAAAAAATGTGACCGTTCACTTTTTACATGCCTCAGCTTTTGCAGAGAATTATATTCAACCCAATCAAAGCTAAAAGGATGTGTTATTGTGTCTTTAAACTGGGTACCAAGTTTAAAGAAAATCGCTTCACAAATAAAAAAGATATGTCATTAAAACATGTCAAAAATGTCAGGAGTGAAACGCTTTTTGTGTGACAGTTAAGACTTGAACCAAGTTTCTAAGCTATGGTAAATAAAATACAGTGACAGGATACTACAAAGAAAACTTGTAATTCCTAAAACAACATGTGCATCATCATCTAAAAATTACCCTTTCATATTATCTTCACTGGTTTAGGATGTGGAGCCTGTTTTATACAATACCCCTCTGAATTTTATGTCAGGAGTGAAACACTTTTATTTTTCAAAATGTGTTCTCATTTTTGTCTATTCAGCCAGAAATCTACCACTCAAACTTTTTTAGGAAGCCATTAACCTTGTGGGCATTCTGCACTCTACTATTTAGTGATTCGTGGGTTACAAATAATTATATTGTGCAATATATATGCTGTCAGGAGTGAAACGCTTTTTTGTTGTCATTTTGCAAGATTGCGCACACAATTTTAGCTAAAAACTTGTGAACATGAATTTAAAATATAATTTTGGCACTGCTTTACTATTTAGAATAGTTTTTAGCCACCCTAATTCAGAAATCAGAATGATATTCTGTAAAAATAGCTGTTATTCTTAACATTTAAATGTCACACTTTGGTCACATTTTTTTTTAAACCTGCCCGATAGCATAAAACAATCATTATCATACTCCATGAGTTGAAATCAGTTCATTAATTACAAAATATGATTGGAATAACCAATCAAAACAGTTACAAAGAAAATTTCAAAGTGAAAGCCGAAATTTTGAATCTATAATTCAAATGGACGGATGAACGAGAAACCGGCCATGACACCCACATCAAGTATGGTTCAGTCACAATACAGCGTATAGAGCCAGCGTATGAGTAACGTATCGTATTTCGGAAATTTATTTATACGCACAACTTTTCAGCGTATGGTGTTATCTTAAGGTACCCCAGCGTATTTATGAGTAACGTATAACAACGCACCCCTAGCGTATCTCCAGCGTATTTCAGCGTATACCAGCGTATGCCCATAAAATCCATGCGTTACCCATACGCTGGTCTCATACGCTGTATAGTGTGACTACACCTTTAGGGTAAGTCAGTACACATTGCTCTAAAATAACTAAGTTTTTACCGTATCTCATGTTTAATATTTTGTGACGATCATGTCCGTCAGATGTTAATTCAATAAGAAATAACAAAAACTGGCTTCCGAAAATTAAATTAAACATACATTGAACAGTTTAAGTTTTAGGTGAACGGAGAAAGGAGAAAACGGCATACCGGTACCTTAAGGCCCAGTCACACTACAGCGTATGGAGCCAGCGTATGAGGAACGTATGAATTTTTGGGGCATACGCTGGTATACGCTGGAGATACGCTAGAGGTACGTTGTTTTACGTTACTCATACGCTGGGGTACGTCGGTATACGCTGATGTACGCTGAGGGCCAAAATAATTTTTGAACATGCACAAAAATTTTCAGCGTATGCCAGCGTATAAATTTTACGCTTGTCATTCATTTCTCATACGCTGGATACGCTAGTGGTACGCTAAATATACGTTACTCATACGTCGAGTACGCTGAATGTACGTTACTCATACGCCGAGTATGCTTATTATACGTTGAGTACCAACACCACAATAATTCATTAGAATTAGCAGGTTGAATGCTGTAGCAGAAGGAGAAGATGGTGATCATGACGACGAAGATGACACAGGACGAAGAAGAAGAAGAAGAAAAAAAGAAGAAGAGGAAGAAGAGGAAGAAAAATGAGAAGAAAGAGAAAAATGAAAAAGAAGAAGGAGAAGAAGAACAAGAACAAGAACAAGAAGAAGAAGAAGAAGAAGAAGAAGAAGAAGAAGAAGAAGAAGAAGAAGAAGAAGAAGAAGAAGAAGAAGAAGAAGAAGAAGAAGAAGAAAGAGGAAGAGGAGAAGTAGAAGAAGAAGAAAAGGGTTTATTCTCCTCCTCCTCCTCCTCCTCCTCCTCCTCCTCCTCCTCCTCCTCCTCCTCCTCCTCCTCCTCCTCCTCCTCCTCCTCCTCCTCCTCCTCCTCCTCCTCCTCCTCCTCCTCCTCCTCCTCCTCCTCCTCCTCCTCCTCCTCCTCCTCCTCCTCCTCCTCCTCCTACTCCTCCTCCTCCTCCTCTTCCTCCTCCTCCTCCTCCTCCTCCTCCTTCTTCTTCTTCTTCTTCTTCTTCTTCTTCTTCTTCGTCTTCTTCTTCTTCTTCTTCTTCTTCTTCTTCTTCTATTTCTTCTCCTTTTCTTCCTCCTCTTCTTCTTCCTCTTCTTCTTCTTCTTCTCTTTCTTCTCCTTTTCTTCCTCTTCTTCTTCTTCTTCTTCTTCTTCTTCTTCTTCTTCCCCTTCTTCTTCCCCTTCTTCTTCCCCTTCTTCTTCCCCTTCTTCTGCCCCTTCTTCTTCCCCTTCTTCTTCCCCTTCTTCTTCCCCTTCTTCTTCTTACCATTGAGTGTCCATTTATTTTCTATGATTATGGCCAGTTTAATGGTGCATTGAGAAATGAAGATCGGGTACTTCAGGAACTGTCTGCACATGCCCCCAGAAACACTTTTAAGGTATCCGACCCCTCAAAAGCACCAAAGAATCAGAGGCGAAATTTGAAAAGTGCAAATAATTCCTTAACTGTGTTACAGTTCCATTGCAAATACAAACATAAGCATTTTGCACGGTTTAGAATTTTGAATTAATTAATGCATACTTATGAAAATATTTGACAAAAATGTACAAAATTACCTCCCTTGCATATGAATATAGAGTAAAATAATATTTGTAAATTGTTTTCTTCCTGAAGCATGATCTTGAAATCCGACACGGTGAATCAACTTATGTGAAGTGTATTTACAAGTGTGTGAAATTTGATGCATTTTGTATGGCTAGAAGGTGTAGATTTTTTCAGGGTCCGTAAACCTTAACTTCTTTTAGATAACGCTCATCATACGTTAGATTTACGTTCCGCACTCGTTTCTCATACGTGAAAGGTACGCTCATGTACGCTACTCATAAGTCGGAATACGCAGTGAGTTCGCTACTCATACGTTGACGTTGTTTGATTTTAAAATAACATCATACGCTGAAAAGTTGTGCTTATAGATAATTTTCCGAAATATACGATACGTTACTCATACGCTGGCTCTATACGCTGTAGTGTGACTGGGCCTTTATTCCCCGTCTACCGACACATTAGTTATTGCTAGTGTGGCCATATTAAAGAAAATGTGATTTTTTTTTGCTTCGAATTTGAGTGTCACCAAAACACCACATGTGTTTGTCGCAATATTACACACCAACGGTGCTATATGACGTTAAAGCATTAGTAGGCCTAACAATGGATAATTTATTCAAAGTTGATTACGTTAATTCTATAATCATTTTACAAGAAGGCAGATCTACAGGGTGTCCCCAAAAAACGGAACCCTAATTCAAAGTCAAATATTTTAAAGAGTAAGCAAATTATCTAATTCTTGATTTTGCAGCACCAAAGATACATCATTTTTGCATATGTGCTCCAAATTTCACTTCAAAATATGTATTGGTTAAAAAGTTATATGCAATGGGTTTCAGACAATAAAATATCGATCCTTTGCTAAATTGAATAAAAAAAGTTTTGTTAATGATCTTTCGTACACACAATTTAACGCTGTAGAAACATTTTCAAATCCCGATGACGCATTACAGTATTTCTATTATTGTTTCAATTGCATTCTCAATAAACATAATTATACCTATAAAAGAAAAAAGAGTAAAGAAGCTGAAACAACCTGATTGGTATAACGATGATATCAAAACTGCTATTTCAAAAAGGGATACATTCAAACGTTCCCACAATTGGCATATGTACAAACTATGGAGAAATAAGGTTACATCTGCAATAAGGAAGAACAAAAAAGAAATTTTTAACAAGGCAGTCAAAAATCAATCTGACCCTAAAATACTGTGGCAAAATCTGAAAAATGTCGCGTCCGATGACGGATCTATTTCTCAAATACCATCCAGACTGTGCATAAATGGTACAATCGTGGAAGGCAGTAGAAATGTACTGAATGAACTAAATATACACTTTTCAAATATTTCAAAAATTGTTGAAAGGGTTCCTTTAGATACAAGCTTTTTCGAAAATTTAAAATCTAGACTTGATGAAGTACTTCAAGACAAATTTTTTCATGTAAACTATATAACACCTTTAGAAGTAAAACATATTATTGAAAATCTTGACGTTAAAAAGTCGTCTGGAGTAGATAATATAGGTGCCAATATTTTAAAATTATGCAAAGATTATATTTCGGCGCCCATTTCGTGCATTTTCAACAAATGTATTGCTGATGGATTTTTTCCTCGCGAATTTAAAAAAGCCAATATTTGTCCCATTTTTAAAGGGGGTGAAAAGAGCGACCCAAATAACTATCGCCCGATCTCGATCCTTCCTACATTATCTAAGATATTTGAGCGACATATAGCAAATCAGCTGAAAGATTTCCTAAAGAATTCAAACATTTTATATGCTCATCAATCCGGTTTCAGAGACAATTACTCTTGTCAGACAGCACTTATTCACATAATAGATTCTTGGTTAACAGAAATTGACGAAGGAAATTGCATTGGCTCTGTATTTCTTGACTTGAAGAAAGCCTTTGATCTTGTTGATCATGATGTTTTACTTTTTAAGTTAACATTGCATCATTTTTCTGACGCTGCATGTGACTTCTTTCGGTCATATTTATCAAACAGATATCAAGCGGTAAAAGGCGGAACAGTTGTGTCAGAAATGAAGCCCGTTTTATCTGGTGTTCCTCAGGGTTCTATTCTTGGACCAATTCTGTTTTTGATCTATATTAATGATCTACCTTTGAATGTCACCTCAAACATTGACATGTATGCTGATGACGCAACTCTTCATTACTCTGATGCGAATATTACCAGAATAAATGCTAACCTTCAAGATGACCTACTCAATGTTGAGCGCTGGTGCAAATATAACAACATGATTATTAATCCAAATAAGACTACGTGCATGTTAATTGGTTCCGCACAACGACTTAAAAAAGTGGAAAATCTTAATCTTGAAATTCTTGGAAATCAAATAGAGACTGTATCTTCACAGAAGCTTTTGGGTGTTCATATTGATAATACCCTGTCCTGGAAAATTCATATTGATAAAACATGTTCTAAGTTATCTTCAAAATTATATTTGCTTAAAAAGATTAACTATTTTCTGACCCCTGAAATGCGACAAATGTTTTACAATTCTTATATAACGCCATATTTTGACTACGGTTGTATAGTCTGGAATCAGTGCACGTCTTCGCATGTAAATAGATTATTCAAAATTCAAAAAAGAGCAGCTCGGATTATCCTTAACAAACCCACCAGGTCTGATACAAGAGAAAACTTTACTGAATTGAAATGGTTAACATTCAAAACCCGTTGTATATACTTCACTATTGTAATGGTCTATAAGACATTACATGGTTTGGCACCTTCGACTACATCAAATCTTATAAATTTAAGTAGAAATAGGTTCTATAATCTAAGATCGCAAACAAATAACGCAATAGCATATTCCTGCATTCCTAGAACTGAATTCATGATGAGATCTTTTTCGGTACGTGGCATGAAATATTGGAATTCAATCCCATTGAAAATAAAAATGATTTCTAATGTCGCAAGCTTCAAAAAAAAATCTAAAAAAGTACTTGATGTCAGTTAATGACTTTTCTTAAGATTATATATTCCACTTAATATGTTAAATCTGCAACAAACATGTATGTCCACATTTGATTTGTTATTTCGTTAATTTATGTAATGATTGTTTATGAAAGGAGTATTGCATGTGTGAATGTATGTGATACAAAATGTGTTACCTGCCCTTTCCTAAAGCAATCCCTTGTCTTAGCGTCATCAGCAGAAAATTCTCTTTATATGACGGAGATGAAAATGTTGATAACCAGCTATTTTCCTTATATTATTTTTGTCACAATATCTCAATTTTTCTGCGTTCGGTTACATTGCATTAGCTGCATGTAACCATTCGAATTTGGACAAGTCTAAAATTTTTGAAATCAGGGTAAGGGAATATTTGTTTTCCGAAGGCCTTATTGTAAATAAGCTAATCATTATACTGTTATTGTGTGGTGATGTCTTTATAAGTTACCTTCGATAAATAAAGATATTATTATTATTATTATAATAATGGTACTAAAACCCCCGTTTTAACATGATATCGATTTTTGCGTCTTGTTTGTTAGTAAAAGCTCACTAACGGTCAGCCGCACTCTCTTGCACACGGTTCATTCATTACATTCACCTCTGTAGTTGGCTCAGAGAGTAAATGCGTCATCATCTACTAGATTACGTCACTTTTTATCAAATCAAAAAGGCAATAACAAATAATTTTTATTTTCCGAAGTCCAAACTATATCATATTTCACGTTGCTTAAACTTCAATAGACGTAACGTCAAATACTCCTACCCCCTTGCGTAACACGTAACGTAAACGTTTTTGACAAACGCGATTTTATCATAGTTTGGGTAGCCTATATCAATAAGATGCACCCAAATAAATTACATTATAACACGTTTCCGTAAAATCCATATATAGCGTAAGAAGAACTGCATCGGGTTTTATTTGACCAATAATGACTCTATGTAATTATGCTTTGTGTATGCGCCAAAACGTCACGTGGCGTCAAGGTAACGTCAAATGACGTCACTTGACCGCCAATGCGTTTCCTACGCCGAAAACTAGTTACTGACAGAACTTCCACAAAATAACACATTTCGAATGTGGGTTTTGTTATTTTGAGTGTTATAATGGATATAATAACAAGTTAAGCGGTCTTTATTGCGCAATAAAAACCTCTGTGCTCTGGACTACATGTTATGGCAAATACCTCGGCGCTTTGCGCCTCGGTTTTTACCTACACATGTAGTCCGTCGCACATCGGGTTTTATTTGCGCAATAAAGACCGCTAAACTTGTTATTATTTCATAAACAAAATTGTTTTTCTACTTATTTCATATACTATGTAAATAGGAACTATACAGACGTTTTACAGATGTTCCAATGTTAATTTTCATTTTGGATGACATAACTAGTCAATGAATATTATTGTCTTAGGTTAAACCTTTTTAGAAAAAGTCAGGTGCGAAAATAAGATTAAATCATTTTAAGTACAGTAAGTTATAAAATGTCACAATTTTCATTTCTAGCCTCTCGTTATTTTTTAAAAGACAATCTCGTTTTCTCTTTGTTTGAAAATGTTTTGTCTGTAACTGCGAAGCCGAGAGGTAGCGCGTCGGATTCACGATAAAGCGGTTCCGAGTTCAATCCCCGGTAGCTAAGGTTGTCCTTATCATTGGCCGACACATTCGGTGCGAGTACTGATTGTGTGTTTCCCAGGAAGCATAATCGAGAGGAATTAAATTAGCTTCTAGCTTTCGACCTATCAGATATATGCATTACGGATTTCATTTGATCTGACACTGACCTTTACTAAAAGATGTGTTCATATTTCGCATATAGCGTAAATCATAGTAAACACATATAACAGGTACACAAGAAAATATTACTGATTTGTTATTTTTTTTAAAAAAAAAAAAAGACATGCGTGTAATTTATGATAATAAAAGCTACTGCTGCGCAATGTAAAATGAAATATACAATACAATACAATACAAAAACATTTTATTTGCTATATGATATACAACTTGTACAAATAGCAAAATAACAAAAACATGAAAAATATTTTTTTTTCTTTACAATACAAAAACACAATATGTAATAGAAATAAATAAGTTAATATTATACGAACTTTTGCCCATTGTTTCCGTTTCTAATCGCTTTATACTATTTCTTGTACATGTATTAATTTAGATTAGGTGTTTTTGTGATTCCGAACGGTTAAATTCGGTAGAATTTTCCTTCTTGTCTGTGTTTCCCATTTTTGCACAAGCACCAATTCTCTCACCAAGACAGTCCGTTTTACCCATTTTAAAATCTTGCCGAATAAAAAGTAAACGATCGGTTTAGACTGACGTTAAGACGTTACCCGGCATAATTTGTCTACGGGGACATTTTTGGTGACAATTTTGAGAAGAAATAGTGTTTTGATTTTTGGAGTTATCATCGCGTGTTATATATCAAATTAATCTACAGGAAAAACGTATTTTTAATTACAATGTGAATATCCACTAAATTTTATAGAACAAAATTAAGAGCGTCGCAAAATATCAATTGCGTTGAAAAAGACGTCATTTTACACCAAGGGGACATTTTAAGTGACAATTTTAATTACAGTTTTCGGAACTTTACTATCAAAATAAGGAAACAAAATTAAACAATATAAAACTTCGATAAAAACGTATTTTTAAAATTATTTTTTTTGTTATAAAATTTTGTATGTGCATGAAATTATGAATCGCCAAAAATTTCATACACATTTTTTAATGATCATGGGACATCTTTTGTGTTTTTCTTTTTTCATATTTCTAATTCATTTTTCCTGACATCTATAAAGAATTTATACCACAACCACCGGTAATGACGTGACATAAGTTGAAAAGACGAATTAGGCTATTTTTCCCGCGATTTACAGAGAACGAATGTGAAAACCAGCTAGGAGTAGAACAATTTGTTACGCGGGACACGCAAAATTAAACGTTATATTTCTTTCCTGTCGCTGTATTCAGTGTGCCGTTTACACAAAAACAAAAATTAATCACAAAAATGTGTGCCGTTTTCCATTACCTTTCGTTTGATAGGCCTATATAACAATGACACCAAAATAGAAAGGTAATTTTCTGTCAACAGTTTTAACACGCAACTCAGCCATTCCACGAAAATTGACTCATTTACAAAAACGAAAATGTTGAAAAATGAAGTTTTCTGCATGAGCACAATTTTTATGTTAAAATAAAGTGTCATATGTCTACAATGTCTGGTTAAAATTTTACCCATAACATTTTAAGTCCTGCTGAGTTATCGCATTTTGAAATATACCACTATAACCTAGCTGTTACGGAGCATATAAGGCATCTCGAGATACATATAGCGTGAGCTGTGGCCAAAGTTATAAACCAACATCAAAAAAAATTGTTTGTTTGACCATCAACAACCATTTGCACAACTAACAAGGACAAAATGATAACAATTCAGCTGTAACCCTATGTGGTGATATCAAAACGAGTAGTTCACTGTTTAACGCAATATTCGAGCATTTTAAAAGTGTTTGTGATCGTTTGTATTCTTTTTGAAGCCATCTTGCAAAGTAAAGTTAAAAGTAAATATTCCGATATTAATACCTCTTCAGATTATGTTTTCCAGTGCATCTGGCTCTCGAGCTTTTATTTCTTAGTATGTATGATCGTGGAAAAAATGGCCCTTGTGTTACGGAAAATAGATAATTTCCATAACCTTATTACCATTAGTGTCATTTCTTTCAAAGAACTTTAAACGCTAAACGTAAATGTTCTTACAAAAAAGAAACAACAAATTGGTATAAAACAAATACTGAATTCAATAATACGAATTAATCAATAGACGTTTCTTTTAGTACCCTTAAACTACTAATCTCATTGGCAAAATTGCCGAACTGGTACCTTTGCTATTCTTTAATATCACACTCAGAGTAACAATTACATTGTGAGCATCGGGCAAAACAGTCTGCACAGATATGTGTGTGTATATGCACCACAAAGTCGTCAACCGGGTACCACCATGGACAATTTCTAGGATTTAATTCCGACTGATCTTCAACAACTAACCAACCAACAACAACTACTCCAAATTCGTCTATTTTGAAAACCAGTGCCACCTCGTCTACTCAGGTTTTGTATACCGTTTCCATTTCGTCTAAATTTGCCTGCTTTATATTTTAGTATACCCTATTTTTTGTTAAAAACAATGCGTTGTTTTTCTTGATTTATGAATGTGTTATAAGATATGAATTTCGTTTTTTTTTTTTTTTTTTTTTTTTTTTTTTTTAATTTAGAAATATATAATTCGATGGTGTGCTAGACATGTGTGCATTGGTCGTGTAAATTTGTAAGGATGTTTCAATTTGAAGGGGTGTTAAATTGAACATTTTTCGGTAAGTGTGCAATTACTCGTCCCCTTCTCTTCTGAATTTCTTTTATTTCTAATTAAATTATTTATATAAGAACACATACTATTTTAAAGTAAATCGGTTATTCATGCAAATCATATATCCCTAAATAAAATATAGCTCTCAAAAATCGTTAACAAATAACTCCATAAAATACAACTAAAATATGAATTACGAGTACAAAGTGAAAAAATAGAAAAGAGTCATTTGATACAATTTGATGTCCAGCATGATTATTCCATTTCTTGATAGGAAATAAAAGAAAAAAAATGTATACATATTGAAATATTGAAATAAAAATCAAAATGAATTATGTAGGACTTGTAATGAAAATTGTATGAAATATTGTAGACCAAGTCGAAATAGGCGAATTCTGAAAGTAGATGAATGTTGATTCTGACAATAAAAATGTGGCAAAAAAATGGGTGTAGAATAAATGTTGGGATGTTACAGTCACTTTGACTAGACCCAAAGCTTGATTTCCAAAATCACAGCGTCTTAGACTGTCATACCCCCTGGTGATTTGATTGGCCATGGTTGACTCAAGGTTTAGGCTTTTAACGTGTGAACTTGTGTCAAAGGATCAGTATTTGTAATTCCGATGGATGGTGAGAGAGCGGTGTAATTTGTCTTAGCCAATTATCTAGTAGAAGGGAACACCAGTTTTCGGGAAAGAAATATAGAGAAGCCCTTTCTTCATAAACTATTCAAGACCCGACAATAAAAATATCTAGGTCTAGTTTCGGGAAAAAAAGATGTCAGGATTAATGAAAACTAAAGAGAATGTGCAACAATACAGTCTTGGGGTGTGTTACTTCAATGTAAGCATTACAAAAAAAGAAGGGAAAATGCATCCTGCCTACCTGCTCCTGAAACTTTGGGACTAAACTGTGCCAAGGGAGTTGCAAGCCACATTTGCAGAAAATTATTCATGTTAACATTATCGTCTGGCCCAGTTGAAAAGGAAAATGTTTGTGTCTTCTTTTATTTGCCACAAAAGCTATGTATGCGGATTTTCTAAGAACAACCAATACAAAGCTGAAAGATGTCTAATGGTGGAATTAGATAATGGAAATGGCGTTAGGACCAAAAGGGGCATATTTTATGGCCTAGACAATTATGTGTTTTGCTCGCAATAATCAATAGGCTGCTGTAACCATGTCTGTCTACTTGAGAAGGCACAAATTGTTTCAAACATGTTGTGTAACATGCTTAGACAGAATCTGAAGGGGTATGTTGGCTAATGTATCGCCCAAAGATGTCATTATATGCTCAATATTCCATAAAATATAGTATATGCTTCCGTAACGAAGAGTCTATATTTCGTAACGGAATATTACTATATGAATTCACAGATAAACATAATTAAGCGGCTTTGTTAGTATTCCTACTTCATATACTTTCTGAGTTAATTATAAACACTTTACATCAATATGTTTTATGTATCGTAATTTACGCTCAAATTGTATACCCAAATATATGCTTCCGTAACATTTTCTTATAGCATATGTGGCAAAACATTATATAATAAGCTCTATTTAGACAAAATTTAACTATACGGAAATGTAAAATCCCATTTGGTTCATGCAAACTCAGTTAATCAACAAAATAAATCTCATTAATATCCAGGACATGCTACCACCAAATAATATATGCTCCGTAACAGTTATTTTGACTGTAAAACAAAAAAGGTAGATACGTAAATCCCGCATTACTTTGTTTTTTGTTTGAAATTCCAGCTTTTGTACGTCAAATTAAAAAAGAATCGAGCATAAATAAAGAAGTTTGGTATTTCTAATCTGGAAATGAATTTGTATAATACTATATTTACATACTTCCACGTCGAATTTCACATTCAACATTCCATTTTTCTACTTGCAGTAGCCGATATAATGAATCTTTGATAACTGCAGTGTATTATATTGTTCACTGTATTGAAATATTCCTGTTAGTTTAACTCAGGGCGTCCTTTTAAGTACGTTACGGAAAAATATGCGTAACGGAAGCATAGCGACCAAAGGACTTTCAAGTCTCTCAATATGTTATACTCTTGATTATACTTGAAACTCGCATTTATTTCAACAGTTTGGCAACTACTCTGTCAAAATTTGACAGATTTAGGAATGTCCGTGCATTATTGTGGGCTACACGGACGTAACGGAAGCATAGTAAACGAAATGCGACAAATTCAATTTGTCCATATTCTTTGCTTTACTGAAGAAATACTAAGATATTCCTAAACTTTAGGGTTTTGATAGTTAAATTAAGCCATTCGCCGACCAAAATAGTTTGAAAATCGGCAAATTGAGAGAAAAGTTGGCGTTCTTTCATGCCTTTGAAAGTTCGTTACGGTAACATAGGCAAATCTGGCGACATACAAACAGACATGTTTAAATTTTATTTCATGTACGATGATGGAATCATACTTAATTTAGTCGTTGTAGTAGGGTTTGTGGAAAATTATGTCCAAGAGAACAAAGTCTAAGTCAAAAAACGGCTGATTTGGACGGTAGTTTAGAACAAAAAATTGTGCGGCGACATCAACATTTTGACGTTTTTGCAATATTCAACACAGCCAAGCACATTCATAAAACCGTTTGAATAACTTAAAAATCATACTAATTTATTGCATATTATGTCCCGTGATAAAAAATATCTTGCTTTTTGTTGTACCTAATTGATAAAGTTGTTAAATAATGCAATGAAGGTCGGCGACATGCATTTTCAGTAAATGGGTCAATTTTCGTGGAATGGCTGAACTACATCAAATTTTTGAAAGTGGTACGAGTATTTGACGTTGCGTCAATATCATTTTCCAACGATAATAAATTAACATTTTTAAACTGATGTCATTCATTCAATGGCGCAGTATTTGTTCTGTACATGTCATTCTAAAGGGAACGATTTTATCCAGCTAACAGTGACGTAATTTTGGACAAACAATAGTATTTCGTAAGACTTAGTGTTGTTATAAAATCTTGCAACTACGGCTTGAATTAAGCCGTAGATACGAGATTGTATAACAACACCGACGGTTTATCAAAACAAAACAGTAAATCGAGTCTATTTTTAGCACAAAATTCTATACCATTGGTAAGGAGGCTTTAGAATAGTTCCATTGTATATGGGTAAATTCATCGGTTATAATGCCTTTCAAATGTACCCGGAATCATCATTTCTTTGTCTACTTTATTATGTTACACATGAAACAGTTAAACAGTAATAATAGACGTTTTCCTCGGTTTGACAAGATTCTTGTCATTCATACGCCCAGGCCGATGCAGAGATGTATGTGAGAGTAACGAACGACAACTCTGCTCGGAGATTGGGTCAGCCGTTGAATTCTTTACGGTTGAACATGTACGTACCGATTTTTCCAAAATGTAATATGTCAAACATTTACTTTGTTTATTTCTTTATAGATTGTACGTAAAGTTTTAAATTGATGTTGCAAGTTTGTTTTATCTTATTTCTTTGTAAAATTGACAATGTTATTCTTCGTTAAGTTCTTATAGACTCTTGTATACGAGAATCTGTGATACATTTTGATATTGTGTTTGTATTCATTTCGGTTAAACCGCAGCTCTACTTAACCAGTTTATTTATTAGCAGAAAAACTGAAAAAATTGCACTATTGTGAATAAAATGTTTTATAATCACTTTTGTAATATATTGAATTTTCAGTCAATTGAGAAGCGTCAATTCATGCAATGGCTGTACGCGCGGTGCATATTGGAGAGATCGATTTCGTGTTAAAATGGTTTTCCGGGTGCTTTCATTCGAATGCAAATATTAACAAGACTAATCGATATTTCTCAACCAAATTTTAAGTGCTGATAGACAACTGTCGTTTCTATTGCATATCTAAATTTGGCGAAGAAATATTTCTTAAGACATGAGCAATTCACTTTCAAAAATGGGTTCCGTTTTTTTTTTTTTTTTTTTTTTTGAGGACACTCTGTATATTAAAATAATTGTCGAACAAAAATAAACTACATTTACCATAAATTGTAATTCAAGTCATGTTGAATTCAGGGGAAAAGTATGATGGTCTTTGGTACTGAGTGGCCCCAGTGAATATTTGCTTCCGGGGTCGCTTCTTCGCTTCTTCCGGGTGTCGTGGAAAAAGGTTCTAGAAATTCTTATCCATGCGTGTACGTAGAGTACGTAGAGTACGAGTGTTAAACATTAGTTCTATTCATCTGATCTTTGGTTTCATAGATAATAAGCTATGCTTAATGGTATTTGCAGAACTAGGCCTACTTTTCTCAGATGCTACAAAAAAAAAAAAAAAAAAAAAAGGACGAGTGTTTCTACGGAAAGAGGTATTCTGAAGTGAAATTACACGGTGGTTGTAGTTTGTGGTGGATATTTTCGAGATATCTTGCGCAATATACTTAAATAATGTATTTGATAAACAAACAAGGCCTAAAAAGCAGTACACATGCAGCACTTTCAACCAAAACCAAACCTTGCTGCATGCATAAATATAAGTTGTATCAAGCCAACTATTGTAACATGAAATTGCATATTCAAGAGTATTGTATAAGTTTATCTGACATTCTTTTTGATCGGGAGTTTGACTGTTTTGTAAGAGTAAAGAAGGGAATATTACACCGGGGTGCCCGGGTACCTTGTCGAAAAGCGGCACAACAACTAGAAGTATTTAACGTTGGTCTAGATCTACATTGACCTGCATTGATCTACTGGCTATGACACGCTTTTTTTGAAAATTGTCGAATAAAACTTTTTTTTCGATTGACAAAAGGGTAAAAATATGGAGACATGTAAATGCATAAATAAATAAGAATATTTCTCAAGCGAAAGAGATACACCCCCTTAAAAAAAGCGGGGGGGGGGAGAGAAAAAAAATCCAAAGACAACAACAACAACACACATGGAGGCACATTACCGATAGTTGTTGGATTTACAGTAGTTTCTGCAGTCATTAGTCCCCAAACTTCCTGTCACGTTTTCTAAAACAGTCAAATCTCCCCCATGAAGACATCCGACAGACGCTCCCATTTCTGAAATGACGTGGAATATAGACAATACTTGTTATAACTGGTGCAACTGCACTTAGGCCTACATCAGTCCGTTGCCGAGCCCTGATAGCTCAGTCGGTTACGTCGGAGTCTGTCAATCCAGGGGTC
Source organism: Fragum sueziense (assembly GCA_963680895.1). Taxonomy (NCBI): domain Eukaryota; kingdom Metazoa; phylum Mollusca; class Bivalvia; order Cardiida; family Cardiidae; genus Fragum; species Fragum sueziense. Next base: position 42,104,724 of record OY804600.1, on the reverse strand, counting down.
TCGAGTTCGAACCCCGGCCAGTATCCATACTGACATTTGACAAAAGTCATTTGTCTCTCACCAATGGACGCGAATCATCTATGAGAGAGAGCTGCTGGAGGCTCCATGGGCGGATCTAGAGGGGGTCGGGGGGTCCGGTCCCCCCTGGCATTGGCCGAAAATTGAATTTTCACTATATAAATTTAGTGTAACATTACATATTTACTACATTTTAGGCCATAATTTTGGCTTGGACCCCCCCCCCCTGGAAAAATTTTTGGGCTTGGACCCCCCCCCCCCCTGAAAAAAAATCCTGGATCCGCCCTTGGGCTCGGTTTGGATATTGTGGTTTTACTGGTGCGAGAAATGCCAGGAACCCACGGTTAGGTGCTCCAGCCACCGCGATATGACCATAGAAGTTGAAAACGGCGTAAAACCCCAATTAAATCAAATTAAATACATCAGTCCGTTATACGTTATGCATTATACTTACGTTATTTTTCAATCAGACAATTATATAAAGCTAAGAATGATGGAATTTAACCGTAGCCTACGTCTCTAGATATAATTTCTCAAAAATTTAGAGGCCACTTCAACACTGTGTTGTGAGCTGTCCGTTAGGTTTGTGCAGTCATTCAAAGTTGGCGACAACGATACAACATGAGAGGTAGGTGTCATAGTTTTTCATTGATAAATTTCTTAAACGGTCGCATCTTGTCTTGATACTGATTTCATTATACAGGGAAAATGTATACCTATCAACGGTTCTATATATCAAAGTACCAGTGTTGTCCTATCCCAGCAGGCAAAAGACGTCACCAAGACGTCTTTTTTTGGTTGAATAGTGGTCGCGACGTCATATAACCAAATATCGACCAGAAAAAGACGTCTTTTTCCAGACGTAAAAAAGACGTCCTAATAAGACGTTTCTATGACGTCTTTTTCGGGGTGTGGTCTTAATGACGTCTTAGCGACGTAGATTTATCGACTAAACTCTGACAATATCTTCTATTTTTTCTCTCAAGTTAGAAACATACTTATACTAAACAAATTAGATTCTAACCTTTAATAATGACGGAACATAAATCTATATTCTTTATAGCCTCTGCAACTGACTGAATGGCAATAATCTTGTTAAAACGAGGAAAACGTGTATTATTTCTGCGGTTCATGAGTAAAAATCGTTTTATTTCACACTGATATATGTGAAAGCATAAATCTTTCCAGCCTACTAAATGAAAGAAATCCAGTCTAATTTCAGGGGCAGTCACTCTACTTGCTCACAGTCTAACGGCAATATTTTCAAAAAAATCAAAAGAAATTTGAAGCTACGGCAGATTTAAGCGTAAGTATCAACACCAAACAACCATTTTCGTATCATTGAAATGTGGTTTTATGTATTTTCCATGTAATTTCGTCCTTATTTTTGACATTTCACTGATTATCAGCAAGCGGTTATTTCGTACCATGACAATTTCGTACCAATAGCGGGAATAGCCCCTGTCTCACATCTGCATTCCTTTTCTCGGGGATTCTTTTTATGGATAAAGGAGAGCCGCCCGACGCCCTTTATTTGAGAAATATGTTTCAAACGAACTGTCATAGGCTGATCTAGTCATAAAGTGAAAATCTTCACTTGTGTATTTAATCCGAGTCTTCTCTGATGTAAATACGCCCTTTGATATTTTGATTTTTCGCTATTTACATCAGAGTGTGTTGCTCTTTGAAAACAGCGGAAAGTTTGGCACATATTGCATGGGCGGATCTAGAGGGGGGTTAGGGTCCGCCCCCCCCCCCTTGCATTGGCCGAAAATTGAATTTTGACTATATAAATTTAGTGTAACGTTACATATTTACTACATTTTAAGCCATAATTTAGCCTTGGACCCCCCCCCCCCCCCCCCGGGAAAAATTTTTGCCGGGCTTGGACCCCCCTGGAAAAAAATCCTGGATCCGCCCTTGCATTGTGAAACTTTGATTAGGGGTATTATATCCAATCACTCAGTAAAACACTGTAGGGTATAGATCAATTAATCATTTTTTGTCATACCTGACCAAAAATTTAATTTCAAATCGGCCTGCTGGAAGAGAATAACCTTCCGAAATTCAAGTTCAACCCCCTATTTCCAGTCGTTTTTGTCGCCATTGTTATTGTAGATCACGTGACCAGATCTCGTTCAAAAATAGTATGGAATTTACTGGCACGTGACTATCACGTGACCGCCTTTGATTTCGAATTTCTTTCAGGTCACCTGACCGCCTTTGTTTAGAAATTATGGAGTGTTCTTGTTGCGGAGATCAATTTATGTCTATCTGTTCAGCTTTCAACTTGAATGGTATTGCTTCTCCTGTGAAATTCCGTTTTTCCTTCACCATGCTCGTAAGTAATGGAATTGACCCAAAAAAGTAGCAAACATTATTGTGCAAAAATTAGCTTGGAACGTTTGCCGGACGTTTCTGATATATTTCATTTATTTATTTATTCATATTATCAGTGTTTTTTATACTCGTTATTGTTATATTATTTCAGAAGGGCCGTCAGTTTGAAAAATAAAATAATCTTATTTTTATTTTCTTTTTTAAATTCTTATTTTAGACCGTTGCATCATAATCTGGGAAAACCCGCATTCCATGTAAGAGAATTCGCGTTGATCACGTGGTTTTAAATGGAAGGTCATGGTAAACAAAGGCTGCTCAGGTGAGGGTTGTTGCAAAACATTGCCTATAAACCTTTTGGAAATACTTTTTGGTCGTAATTTTTTCAGCAGCCATAACAATAAATGGTTCATTTATCGATACCATCAGGCAGAGTTCCCACTCAAATTTTTTTTTTGAGTGCATGCACTCCCTGGAGTAAAAAGTTGGGAGTGCAACATGAAAACTGGGGGTGCACTAAAATACAGGCTAGTTTCCATTGTGCGGTGATGATTCAGTTAGGTAATGGCGAGTGACAGGTGTTAGAATTTCAGAGAGTTGACATAAACAGAAATAGCATTCCTCAAACCATTTTACCATTTCCAACTTGCATCTAAACTCATTCAGCGAACATCATTAATGTTGTTATTCCCATCCATTTTTCAATTGCAATTATGCTTGCAGTTTGGAAAAACAATCTATCTGTTAACATTTTTCATGTTTCAATTATTTCTACATCAAGCAGACAGCATGTTTGTGACACAATAATCAAGTACTTTTGAGATATGCTTGTTGATTGGTTTATTGAAGCATATCAGCGAGTGTCTTTGAAAACAGGGTGCTCATAATAATTACTCATCATGAAAATTACGTTCTGAATGTAAACATTAAAATTATACGCTATTATCATATTCCAAGGGGTAATTAAGTCCTTACTTAACCAGTTTTAACCAACAAAATAAATTTTCATTGAAATTGAAATTGTTTCCTGTAAAACAGAGAAACTTTTCATGAAAAATATGTTTTAAAGCTGTTTCCATTCAATGAATTCAGTGCGTACATGCACCCTTTACCCAGAATTTGCGTGCGTGATTTTTCTTTTCTGTACGTGAATTACGCACAAATGTGCGTGAATGGGACCTCTGATCAGGCATTTTAAGGATAGCGTTTAAGATCGGACGATGAACAATGCGCCACATCGTGTGGAGAACTTCTTGATATTTTCGAACTGCAACACACTCTGATGTAAATAGCGAAAAATCAAAATATCAAAGAGCGTATTTACATCAGAGAAGACTCGGATTATTGTGTATTTTGCATGAATAATGAAAATGCTTGAAATTATTTCACAAAACATAAATTTTAGTCCCAGAGGGCCTGAGGAAGGGGACGATGCTAGACCATACGTTCTTAGTTTAATAAAATCCTTGGCTTGCTGTGTTTCACAACCAAATATTATGTGAACAGGCGATGGATTGCATAAACCATAAAACGGACATTCTACAGGCAGAATGGTTAAGGAAATTTCATTTATGCCCATACCGGGGGCCCGCAAGATGAATTATGGGAAATTAAACGGCCTCATCTCGCTATTTGGGACTTTAGATACAACAATGTTTCTTCCCCGGTTGTATGAATTAAAGTTTGATCTGATTATTTTCTTTGATTGATAAATTTATAACGCTTTCCCAAACAAGACATAGTGTGATGTCTCTAATAGAAAATGTTTGGAAAGAAATTGACACAAAAGAAGAAAATGCTGATTAACAGCATTGTCCTTTTTTGTCTCGATTATTTCTGTATTGCATGCGTGCATGGTACACAAATCATTTCCTTTTAGCGAGCCGGGACTTTATGTCCAGGGAGCTAATGTCACAGCCATAGTGTCGGCGTCGCGTCGGCGTCGTGTCTTCAAAAACTTTAACCTGGTCTATATCTCAGGCACTATTAGAGATACAGCCTTTATACTTCACACATGGATACTTCCTGCCAAGACCTTCCATTCCAGACAATGACCTTTGACCTAGTGACCTTGACCTTAGAGTTTGACCTTTAACAAAAATTAATCTGTCCTATTATATCTTATGCACTATTATAGAAAGAGCCTTGGTATTTCACATATGGATACCTTATGCATTGACCTTGAGACCATGACCTTTGATCTACTAGTGACCTTGACTTTTGACCTTAGACCCTTTTTTTAGCTCGACTTTTCGAAGAAAATGAGAGCTTATACTGTCACGTCGGCGTTTGCGTTGGCGTTGCAACCAAAGTTTTTTCAAACATCAATAACTTCCATACTATCAAAGGGATTCAACCCAAACTTGGTATACTTATTCACCATCACACCCTCTACCTTACTAATAGGGCCCATGACCCAGGGACCACTATATTTGGAGTTATGCCACCTTTATACTAAGCAACTTAGAAAGTCGTGCGCGCTGTCTTCGGACAGCTCTTGTTGAGACAAGCTCCGGTATAGGGAGCTACATGGTCCACGGACAACTCTTGTTCCTCAATATTTTAGAAAAATCAATATTTGTGACCCACTAAACAACAAAAAAAATGCTCTTGCTCATGGTCGAAATCCTATGGGTCTTTTTTTGTTTCTATTTTCAGGGTTCAGAGAACTTTGCAATGTTTGAGACACGAGGATGGGTGGTATTAAACTACATTTACAGGGGCTGAGAATCTCATATGACAGTTTACGATTGGCATTTACATATCAAATCTCAAACCTGTGATGATACCGTTTTGAACTTTTGACTCGAAATTGGCTATCATTTCTACCATGGGCAGTTACGGGATCAATTTACTTGGACAGAGAATGAAGATTAACTTCATTTGGCATTTTTAAGTGATAGAGAACCGTTCAATATTAGAACTTGTTGAACACTTCTGGAAAATGTGATTCCAGGAGTTCCGACCAGCGTTAGGTACAAGAAAAAGGAGATTCAGTGGAAACTGACTTCGGTGTTGGGGGAGTCGTAATGGTAGTCAATTCAATTCTAGAACGTGATCAATGGAAAATCGGTAGAATCATGCAGTCTTATCAGGGAACCAACATGACTGTGTACATCATATATCAACAACAAAATCCTGAAGGGGCCAGTTACTGGCCTGTGTCTACTAGTAAACAATTTAGTGTAAATGTGATAGTTAAAAGTGTGATAGGGCCCCATGATAGTACCCTAATAGTATTTTCAATGAATGGGTGATAATAATGCCCTATTGAATATTGTTTTTATTTTGTATGAATGATATACATATATTATAATTATAGTGTAAGAAAATTATGCAGTGTAAATAGTCCATAGAAAATTCCACCAAGAAAAGGGACCTCTATAAGCTAATCAACAAAATATTCCGGGACAACAGGCTGTGAAATAATTTCTACTTGTGTAAAGACAGAAAATTCGATATATACAGAATGAACATTACATTCAGCATCGACAATCACACAACATCACCTTTAAAGACTTCATGTCAACAAATATTTTAACGTATACAACCCATCATTAGCACTGAAGGGCCAGAGGCGAAATTTGAAAAGTGCCAGTAATTCCTAAATTGTGTTATATTTCCATTCCAAATACAAACATAAGCATTTTGAACGGTTAAGAATTTTGAATTAATGCATACAAAATATTTGACAAAAATGTTCAAAATTACCTCCCTTGTATATGAATATAGAGTAAAATAATATTTGTAAATTATTTTCTTCTTGAAGCATATAGTCCGTCTGATGACCCAGGTAAAAAATGATTTCGCTGCACCCCCCTAGGTACCAAGGTTGTTATATACCATTTTAAAGCTTGAAATATGCTGGATACGATGCACAATGTTGTCAAGTTGTAAACCTGTGCAGATCCCGTTGAAACGCACACATATGTGGGTGGGGTAAGATAACATATGAATTATTTGAAATACATTTGTCAAATAAAAATCGTCTTAAACCCAACAGCTTAGGAATGCTCTCCTTCAAATTCATAGAATTATTATGGGATGAACCAGAAGAAACATACAAAACACATTTCAACCGATTGTGCGTGGAAATAAGGCTCAGATATTTCGTTAATTTGCATATGGTGGATGGGGTATTTTTTACACAGTAAAACACTTGACCACAAAAACAAATAATCGCTTTATTGTTTCATGAAACGTTTGTACAACCGTGTTTAGATTGAAAATAACTTATTTGGATATTAGCTAAACACATTTACCTAAAATCTTATCGGATATACACAAGAAACGGTTCTATGCTTATCTTGAAAGTACCCCCTATTTCCTAGTAAATTACAACATCGTCCGTCAAATGATTTCAAATAAGACGGATTTGTATGGAGATCGCTGCACCCCTAAACCCTGATGAACCAAGGATGTTATATACCATTTTGAAGCTTGGAATATGCTGGATACAATGTACGATGTTGTCAAGTTGTAAACCTGTGCAGGTCCCGTGTAAATAGATACATATGTGGGTGGGGTAAGATAAGATATAATATATATTTTGAAATACATTTGTCATATAAAAATCGTTTTAAACCCAACAACTTAGGAATGTACTCATTCAAATTCATAAAACTATTATGGAATAAAGCAGAAGAGACATGCAAAACACATTTAAACTGATTATACGAGGTAATAAGGCTCAGATATCTCGTCAAATTGCACATTGGGGTGGGGTAATTTATACACAGTAAAACACTTGGTCACACAAACAAATAATCGCTCAATTGTTCCGTGAAACATTTGTACAGTCGTTTATAGATTGAATACAACGTATTTGGATCTTAGTACATAATCTTCACTAAATATCGTATCAGATATAAACAAGATACAGTTCTAGGCTTATCTTGAAAGCGACCCTATTTCCCTGTAAATTACAATATCGTCCTTCAAATGATTCTAAATAAGGAGGATTTTAGGGAGATCTCTGAACCCCTAACCCCCGATGTACAAAGGCTGTTATATACCAGTTTAAAGCTTGGACAATTCCGGATACAATGCACGATGTTGGCAAGTTGTAAACCTGTGTAGGTCCCGTGTAAACACATAATTATGTGGATGGGGTAAGATAAGAAACAAATTACATGAAATACATTTGTCAAATTGAAATTGTCTTAAACCCAACTACTTTAGGCTTAACAAATTCGAATTCATGAATTTATGAAAACGTTTCAATTTATTATAGGCAGAAATAATGCTCATATATATTTAGTAAAATTGAACCTGGCGGGTGGGGTGTTTTATACACAGTAATATACGTGACCAAACAAACAAATAATAGCATTATTGTTCTGTGAAACGTCAGTCCAACCGTTTATAGATTAAATACAAACTTTTTTTGTTCTTAGTAAAACACATTCACCCAATATCGTAACAGATATATACAAGACAGGGTTTTAGACTGCACTTGAATATGCCCCCTGTAACTTACAACATAGTCATTTAGATGATACCACACATGTGTGCTATTGAAGGAGTGGCTGCATCCAGCCACAATTTACCAAAGCTGTTACATACCACTCTAAAGCTTGATATATGCTAGATACAATGCACGATGTCGTCAAGTTGTAAACATGTGGAGGTCCCGTGTAAACACACAAATATGTGGGTGGGGTAAGATAAACATTTTTAATGCATTTGTCAAATATACATCGTCCTAAACCCACCCTTTTAGAAATGTTCTCATTCAAATGCATGGAATTATACTAGTAATTGAAATTACCTGAAGAGATCTACTAAATACATTTCAATCGATGACACCAAGAAAAAGGCTACGGCGGATCCAGGATTTCTTCTAAATGAATCCAACTTTCTTCAATATTCGTCCTCAAAAATTGGAAAAATCAACTAAACTAACTTCTATTAAATAAAAAAGTGATGTCAGTGTCCGGAGGTCTTGTTACAAATTTCTGTTTTGGCCCTGGGCCGGTGGAATTGGGCAAATAGCGACGTTTTGTCGTAAATTGGGAAAAACTAAAACATGTATGACAGCTATCGATTAGACTGAATGTATGTAAAATACACTTGTAAATACTCTTGTTTAAGGACATGCATCAAAACTGTATTCAAAACGTTTGTAAATAAAATATTGCAGAGATTCTTTTTGTGGTGATTCACACCACAGATGTGCTACCGGTGCACATAATCGCACAATGACAGCTTACAATCGTGATGACTGCAGTGATTATGATATCCATGGGCATCAGCCATGTAACAGCTACTAAACTGATTGTAATGTGTAAGTCTCAAAAGTTGGGTAAAACATAACATATAAGTGTAAGTTACGACGAAAAAGCCTTTATAGTGCAATTTTTGAGGACTGTTAGCTCTTTATACAATGGTCTGATTAAGTCGGGAGTGCAAATAGAAGATTTAAATTGCAAGCCAAGTTGATCACAATAGCTGAATTGTGCCCCTCATTTCTCATTTTCAATTGATTAATAAAAATAGAAAACTATCAAGAAATGTACAAAATAAGGGGAACCATGAACTCAACAAAACCATTCTCTAAAAGAGAATTTTTGCTTAGCCCGTGGAAGTCTTTTACTCCCAAAAGTGTCATTCATGTATAAAATACGTCCCTGTATTAATCATTAGAGTTGACATGTACATCTTTTCATGAATCTTTGCTGTCCTTAAAAGCATTTGTATTACTTTTCCACATCAATTTAGAAACAAAACGAATGTTGTATGCGCCTATTCCAATAGTAAATCTGCTTTTTGTCGTCATCTTGGACGCCATCATGTTATTAGTGTGTTGTCCAATGATACCACAGTAAAATCTTTTTCATTCACAAATCAATATATCTTCTATTAGAAATGCTAAAATATTTTCAAAAGATGTTCTTGCTCAGATGAACTGTCCATACAATGTGTATTTTTTGCTATACGACCATGGATAGTTAAAGCAGAGATTACTGTAAGTTAGAGGTGAAGATCGAACATATAGGAGCAGCTTAGAACTATTATGTCTTGTTTATTAGCTCACCTGAGCACGAAGTGCTCAAGGTGAGCTATTGTGGTCGCTTTTTGTCCGTCGGCGTCCGTCTGTCTGTCTGTCCGTCTGTCTGTCCGTCTGTCTGTCCGTCTGTCTGTCCGTCTGTCTGTTCACATTTTGTTGTTACCACTCATGCACCCACAAATATTGACCAATCTTGACCAAACTTGGTCAAAACATGTATGGCCATAAGATCTCGGATGAGTTCGATTTTGAGTCAGATCGGACCATGAAGTCTAGAGTTATGTGCCCTTGAACGTCAAAAATGGCTAGTTTTGACTTTGTTACCACTCTAGTATCTACAAATATTGACCAATCTTAACCAAACTTGGTCAAAACATGTATGACCATAAGTTCTTGGATGACTTTGATTTTGGGTCAGATCGAATCAGGAAGTCGGGAGTTATGCGCCCTTGAATATCAAAAAATTCTAGTTTTGACTTTGTTACCACTCTAGCATCTACAAATATTGACTAATCTTAACTAAACTTGGTCAAAACATGTTTGATGATAAGTTCTTGGATGAGTTCGATTTTAGGTCAGATCGGATCAGGAAGTGCGGAGTTATGCGCCCTTGAATATCAAAAATCGCTAGTTTTGACTTTGTTACCTCTCTAGCATATTTAAATATTGACCAATCTTGACCAAACTTAGTCAAAACATGTATGACAATAAGCTCTTGGCTGAGTTCGATTTTGGGTCAGATCGGATTAGGAAGTCAGGAGTTATGCACCCTTGAATATCAAAAATAGCTAGTTTCGACTTTGTTACCACTCTAGCATCTACAAATATTGACCAATCAAAACAAAAGTTTGCTAGAATTTTGGTAACCATACAATAATTAATGAGTTTGATTTTCAGTGTCATCGAAGTAGGAAGTCTGGAGTTATGTGCCCTTGAATTTGACAAATTTGCTGTTTTCGACCTTTTTTACACTTTAGCATCTACATTTATTGACCAATCAAGACAAAACTTGGCAACAATGTTGGTAACCATAAGATGCTGAATGAGTTTAAATTTTCAGCTTGATCGGACGAGAAAAACCAAAGTCATTGGCCCTTGAATTTCACAAAATTGCCATTTTCGACTTTATTTTCACTCTAAAAAACACAAATATTGACCAGTCAAGACTCAACTTTGTCACAATGTTGGTGACCATGAGATCTTGTATGATTTCATTTTTCATATTGATCTGACTAGAAAAACCAGAGTTGTGTGCCCTTGATGGTGACAAAATTGCCGATTTCGTTTTTAATTTCACTCAAACAGCAATAAATATTGACCAATCAAAAAACAACTTGGACATAAGGTTGATGAGAATATCTTTATCAGAACAGAGTTATGTGCCCTGGATTATGACAAAATTGATGTTTGTTTATCGACTTGGTTTTCACTTTAACAGCCACAAATATTGATCATTAAAGATTAAGAATGCTGTTTTCAGCTGGATCATAATCTGGCATCTTAAGTTTCATGTTCTTGTCTCAGAGATACCTAAGTCATGTAAAAGGTGGGTCTTGTTCTGCATGGAGAAAGTTCAAACTTCTATCAGGTGAGCGATCCAGGGCCATCTTGGCCCTCTTGTATCTGTTCAATTGGGTGAAGATGTTGTACTAATCTCCAAATAATCTGTATTTAATCTATAAATGGTTGTACAAACGTTTCATGGAATAATAATAGGATTATTTGTTTGTGTGGCTAAGTATTTAACTGTGTATAAATTACGCCCCCCACACACCAACCGTATGCAAATTGACTAACTATCTGGAATTATTTCAGCGTATAACCGATTGAAATGTGTTTTGTATTTCGCTTCTGGTCATTTCAATAATAATTTCATGTATTTGAAGTGTGAGAACATTTCGAGTGAGTTTAAGACGATTACTATTTGACAATTGTTTTTCAAAAAAAAAAATATAATCTCACCCCACCCATATATTTTTATGCTTACACGGGCCCTCCACATGTTTACAACTTGACAACATTGTGCATCGTATCCAGCCTATTTCAAGCTTTAAAATGGTATATACAGCATGGGTACTGCACCATGGTCGGATTCAGCAACTCCCGTAATAGTCGCCTAGCTAGATATCAACTAAATGCTATTTTGTAAGTAACAGGGGGTGGGTGGGAGATTTTCAAGCGTAGTCTACAACTCTGTCTTGTATATATCCGATAAGATATTGGGTGAAGGTGGTTTACTAAGATCCAAAATAAGTTTGCATTTCATCTGTAAACGGTTGGACTGACGTTTCACAGAAAAATAATGCGATTATTTGTTTGTGTTGCTACGTATATCACTTTGTATAAAACACCCCCGCCATATGCATTTTTTTCGAAATATCTGAGCATTATTTCTGCCTACAATCAATTGAAACGTTTTGTGTATATCCCTTCAGGTTAATTCAATGACAATCATATTAATTTGAGTGTGCTAATTCCTAAGTGGTTGAGTTTAAGACAATTTTGATTTGACAAATGTATTTTAAATAAAAAATATATATGTTATCTTACCCCACACACATATGTATTTGGTTACATGCGACCTGCACAGGTTTACCTAAGATCCAAATAAGTTGTTTTCAATCTAAAACGGTTGTACAAACGTTTTACGGAACAATAATGCGCTTATTTATTTGTGTGGCTAATTGTTTTACTGTGTATAAATTACCTCACCAACCATATGCAATATGACGAGATATCTGAGCTTTATTACCTCGTATAATCGGTTGAATTGTATTTTGCGTGTCTCTTCTGCTTTATTCCATAATAGTTTTATGAATTTGAATGAATATATTCCTAAGTTGTTGGGTTTAAAACGATTTTTATTTGACAAATGTATTTCAAATATATTATATCTTATCTTACCCCCACCCATATATGTATTTGTATATGTATTTGTTTACACGGGGCCTACACAGGTTTACAACTTGACAACATCGTACATTGTATCCAGCATATTCCAAGCTTTAAAATGGTATATAACATCCTTGGTACCTCTGGGGATTGGGGATGCAGCGATCTCCTTACAAATCCGCCTTATTTGAAACCATTTGACGGACGATGTTGTAATTAACTGGGAAATAGGGGGTACTTTCAAGATAAGCCTAGAACCGTTTCTTGTGTATATCCGATTAGATGTTTTGTAAATGTGTTTAACTAAGATCCAAATAAGTTGTCATGCATTCTCAATAAATAGGAGCCATTTGGATTTAGAAAAAAGCGAAAAAGTGATATCGAAGAAACTTGACTTTGATTTGTTAAAAAGCATGGCATACATCTATAGGATACAACTGCAAAATATTTTCAACATGAATTAGACCATACTCGAGATACAGCATTTTCAATCAGCCCAATAAAAGTACCATTTTTACTAGTGAAAGGTTCGTTGCTGATGAAGTGTAAATTTTAAATTCTTGTTACTTTTCAATATGACGACGTACATGGGCATGATTGATTACTATCAATAGATGATATATTAATATTTATGAACATTTTTAATTCCCAAACAGTTTAAATACCCAATCTTCTTCAATCCAATTCCAAAAACTACCTATTTAGAGACATAGATCGAACTGTTAGTGTGTAATTTCTGCAACTTTTTAAATTGCAGTATATGATGTAAGGTGCAATAAATAGTTTTGATTCTTGTTGAAATTCTATTGCAGTTATTATAAGAATAAAAAGTGGGCTTTATCGAAGGGCCTTTTCTATGATGAAAATAGTTATTTACAATTCATTCTTATATATCAAAAGTAACGAACCTTACTATTATTACTAGAATGTTGAATTCTAGTAAAATTGCCAAGATGTTGCAACGTGAAATTGAAGAAAATAAAGTTTCATAGGGTTTATAATCTTTAATGCATAATAGAGAAAATTATGAAGTTTCCAAGTTCACGTATTTATGACCAGGCTTTACTGTATCATGGTATCGGAAAAGATAACATGTCGGTATGACCAATTAGGTTATGCGCAATTATAGCTTCATTCTAAACATTTTCTAGTCAGATTTAATTGTGGAAGGTGTGTAGTTAAAAGTAAGTCACAGAATTGATTCCATTAACACTTTAAGTACCGAATTCGAGCCATTTTACGCCATATTCCCGTTGTGTAAGGTTCGCTACCTTAAACCTTAATTCAATTTGAATTGTTTCTTTTTCATTTATTTAAAACACGTTATTAAACAATAGCAAGAACTGAATATATCCTTACCACGCCAATATGAGATGTAGCAAGATATCCGAATTGCCAAAAAGCACTTCCACGAAAACAGTATATCTACTTTGTAAAAGAAATGGTTAATTTGAAACATTTTTATACAACCGTTTTTAAAAAATCCGTAACTTTTTAAGGCTATACTTTGTATACTGAATAAACATGTTTATAGTCTTAACTGATAAAAATAATCCCAAAACATCTTTTTGTTTGGTTGATTTGTGTCCAATCAACAGATACAGTATAGCAAGAACCAAGGTACAAATTGTGTGTTTATTGTCTTGGTAAGGTTCGTTACATCCTTTGCCAAACCTTCACCCGAAATAGATACAAGATCATTTTTGATATACACAAGATGTGTTCAAATGTTATGGTTTCTAGTCAAAAAGTCGAATTCATTTTGCCTTTAGAGCTGTATGATGCTAAAATCTTGATTTCGATTCATTTCAATTGAATATCCTTTAAAATGATATGTTGCACCCTTTTGGGGGTGAATATTAACAAAAACGAAATATTTTCATGCGTCTTACATGAGAAAATTCAAAAGAAAGATATAAGTCTATTGAAATATAATTTCGCAAAAAACACTTGAGGTTGATATGAATCTGTATATAAAGTATGAAAATCAAGTAAGGTTAGTTACTATAATTACGAACCTTACATATGATTTTTCGACGTCTTTTCACCTCTTAAATTGTCTTTGGTACAAATTAATATCTTTTTTCAACCAAAACATATTCAATTAATGATGCACCATCATTTTCCTGAGATTTAAGATAAACATAAACTTGCTTTGTCTTAAATACATGGACTCAAATTCTGGGCACAAAATCATGTTTATCTGATAAATAATTGTTTTTAGAAGCCAAAAAATGATGGATACAATTTAGTACTTTCTAACAGGACCCTGTTTTTCAATATTATCATGACCATTCACATTTTTATAGGAAACTACTGATTCAAATGATTTTTCAGTAACGAACCTTACAAAACGAACCTTACATTTGTACTTTGATGTGATATTTTGAGATTATTACAAGAGACTTGTAAATTGATCTTATGTTTACTTTCTAACAGTAATAAAGTATTTACGATGATACAACAGTTAAAGTAATAGACGTTCGTGTATGCAGAAAACGTAGGTAACTAACCTTACTGCCTTAAATCTACGCTATAAAATTAATTAGTAAACCAACGATAATATCCGTATCATTTAAATGACAACAAAATCGAGCTGATTTTCAGTAAAAACGGTGTATCTGTTATCAATATGTTACTTTCATTCACGTTTTACCCCTTTATGCTATGAATTGTGCCCTCCAATCTAAAGAATATATCAAAATTTACATATTTGGCGACAACTTTCAAAACCCTATATTTTATTATAATTGGAAGACAAAACAAAATATATACGATTTTCGGACTCACAATATATACTCAATGAAAATGGTGTGCACAGTTTATGGTTTATTACCTAAGTTTTAAAACAAAATCATTTTGAAATATATAATTTAAATCAGCGACAGTTACGAACCTTACAAATTTGGGTATTCTAGCTTGCATATATCACATATGGTGTATGGCTGGGATAGAAAGTGTTTCTCATTAAAGCCACCCATTGCCCCTCTATCAGCCACCACATATAATTCAGTATACTGCCTGACCATATTCCAGAAAATATACGGCGACAACCAAAATACCAATTGGCTCCGTTATATTGAGAATGCGTGTGTATTTAATCTAAAAACGGTTGTACAACGTTTCATGGAACAACAATGCGACAATTTGTTTTTGTGACCAAGTGTTTTACTGTGTGAAAATTACCCAACCCACCATATGCAAATTGACGAAATATCTGAGCCTAATTTCTACGTATAATCGGTTGAAATGTGTTTTATATGTCTCTTCTGGTTTATCCAATAACAATTGTATGAATTCGAACGGGTATATTACAAAGTTTTTGGGTTTTAGACGACTTTAATTTTGCAAATGTATTTCAAATGATTTAAATGTCATCTTACCCCTCCCACATATTTGTGTGTTTCTACGGGACCTGCACAGGTTTACAACTTGACAACATTGTGCATCGTATCCAGCATATTTCAAGCTTTAAAATGGTATATAACAATCTTGGTACCTAGGGGGGTGCAGCGAACTCCTTAAATAGCCCCCTTATTTGATTTCATCCGACGGACTAATAATCTTGAAATCTGGCACGGTGAATCACCTTATGTGAAGTGTATTTACAAGTGCGTGGAATTTAATGCATTTTGTATGGCTAGAAAGTGGGGGTTTTAATGATGGGTCATATATCTTAAATTGATTTTAAAAATGTTTATTGAGACTCTAAGATTAATACATATATGTTGAATATGATTGTATAACTGATTATGTTTGACAGGGCAGTCATTGCATAGGAAAATTGGGTTGTTTTGAAATTTATATAAAGAAAAGCTCTATTTTCACATTTATTCTGATCAAAACAACCTGAAGAATAAGTTTTCAGGTTGTTTTTGTAGGGAAAGAAATGTGAGCTCACAAAGTTTGAATATTCCATTCTAAAGTATAAAATGTGTATGTTATTACAGAGAAAATACATGTGTTTAGGGGAAATGAGAATTTGCTGATCATCAGCAATTTCTTCTTTTCTCTCAATGTTTTGCCAATTTTATTCACACTGGAGACTTCTAAACCAGGTCTTGTTTGGAAAAGGGTTAAATTGTATGCACTTGAACCTGACAACAATGTGCTACCAGGGGTCTTGCTACCAATTTTTGTTTGGGGCCAGGGAATTTGGGAAAAATAGGGATGTTTTTACCTAAATTGGGGAAAAGTAAAACAAGTTTGTATTCATACTGTCACTCAGTTTCAGCTGCAAATTAGACTGTAGTGATGTAAAATGCATTTGCACATACACTTGTATAAGAATCTACTCTAAAACTGTCTTCAAAATGTTTGTAAATGAAGATGAACTCTTAACATGGGACATTCTGGGTCCTCTTTGGGAATTTTCACCAGAGAATTGGGAAAAAAAGACACTTTTTGCCATTGGGAATGGGGCCCAATAACGGCCCCAAATTTTTGCAAACAAGACCCCTGGCTACAGTTACATTTATAGCTTCTTCCGGTTTTAGCGACGAAACACAGTCAAGAATAAATTGCAAATCAATGGAACATAGACGTGACTTATTTCGTTATTTCCACTGCGTCCAATCGAACATCACACTTGTTAGCAGGAAGATTGCTAGAAATATAAACAAACCAGTTTACGGCTACTTTGCAGCAACAGTTTGCAACAACTTTGCAGCAACAGTTTGCCAGAACTTTACGGCAACAGTTTGCTGCAACTTTGCAGCAAATAGTTTGCAAGAAAACTAATTTGCATACGAAAAACGAAGTGGCGGCAAATATGCGGCAAATAGTTTGCAGGAAGTTTGCGAGAAGAATTTCGACCAGTTTGCGGCAACTTTTCAGCAACAGTTCGCGACAACTTCGCAGCAACAGTTTGCAGCAACTTCGCGGCAAATAGTTTGCTGGAAAGCTTATTGGCATACGACAAACGAAGTGGCCGCAAATTTGTGGCAAATATTTGCAGCAAATTCGCCGCAAACTTGCAACTGTTTGCGGCAGGGCTTTTATTTTGGTAAGGGTATGTACATCAAAACTAGGCCTTGTCTGGGAAAGGGCTGATTTAATGCATGATACAATTAAATGGTGTATGAAAGTATGAGATATCGAACACCCTAAAAAAAGTTTCAAACATTGTGGAAAAGAGAGAAATAAATGCTGGTAACAAATACTGAATTCTCATCTAGACCAATTAACTCTCAAACCTTTCACAAATGAAGAACTTTAAGACTAGTACAAATTGAGTTGTTGATGAAAAAAAACCTTTCACTGAAAATAGTACCTATACAGCTTTCAACATAGACATCCTTGAGGCAAAAGCAGAAAATGCTGGTTGTCAGCATTTTCTTCTTTTGCCTCAAGGGTTTCTAAACTTACAGCATGTACCAAGCTGGCAAAAGTGGTCGGTTTACGTTGAAAAGACGTCTTTAAGAGACGTCGGGAAAAGGTCTTTTTCTGGTTGAATTTGATATAAGGAAAGACGTCTTTTTCAGACGTCTTTTCAACGTCATTAACTGACATTGTTCAAACGTCTTTTCTAGGTCATTAAGTGACGTCTTTTCAACGTCATTTAATGACGTTGAAAAGACGTCTGACAAAGACGTCTTTCCTTATATCAAATTCAACCTGAAAAAGACGTCTTCCTGACGTCTGTAAAAGACGTCATTTCAACTTAAAAACGACCACTTTTGCCAGCTGGGATCGTACTCAGTCGTTGTGCAAAGACAGCCCAACACGGATTTTTTTTTCGAAGCGAGAAAATTGCCCTTTTAAGGATAATTACATAGTAATCAGCGAACTAGGGAACAAACTATTGCTCTTACTTGGATGTTTTTAACATGCTCTTTTCTGTGGTTACCGTTATTTTACACAAAAATGTCCAGAATGACCATAAACACCGTGTTTACTAAATGGCCAAACAACGGTGTAGTCACAGTGAAAATATGCAGACACAACGGTGCAGTTTCTGCGTTATCTGTACGGTGTGGTTATATTTTCATAACAAATTGTGAACGATGTAGACATAATGTAATTGTGAACGGTGTAGATTTGAAGCAATACAGAACTTGTTATTTCTGGAATTATAATATTGTAATGTTTAATGATAACGTTTTCATGCCGGGGAATCACGTTTTATAATTTTTACCGAAATTCTTCAACAATTGTGTTAATATGTGAGTGACTTGTAAATGCTTTGCAGCAAAGAAGGTGACAATATGTCTACAAAATATACTTAAATCAGAATAGAGAAAGAATCTAGTTTCTTCGCTATTTGTCAAAGCAATTCCGTAAAGGTCAAAAAGTAGAAAATACCAAGAATCTGTCGTCGTCTGTTTTATTTTGTCTTTTATTTTCAGTTCCATGCTGTTCACTTGTTACTATGGTCATTTCGAATGAAGTTTCGAAAAGGTTGTGAAGCATTCGGAACAGGATCATTCCAGCCAGATATTAAAAGTGCGCAGGAGAGAGATCAATGATCAGACAGGTCAACAAGGTTTGGAAACTCTGAACTTTAGTATAATTCTGGATAATATCAAGCAGTCAGACTAGGACATCATCCCTATTTGCGAGTATAGAATACACAAGATAGACATCATCAACGTAGAAAATCAGGATTTTGGAATCAACAATTTTTCTATCGATGATATCCCCGATTTTGTATCCATGAGTCCTGTACATAAAAAAATACGAAGTTCAACACCATAAAGTCGTTCAAAAAGCTCCGACCTTAATTCCTGATATTTCAATTCGACGTGCTGAAACAGATGGTACATATAGGGACTCGCGAGACATGGAAATAATGGCTGAAATGAACAGTTTGTTCCTAGATGTGATTTAGTCATTGAGAAGCATTGATCAACTTGGCAATTGGTTACTTTCATAAGATGGTCAAGGAAGGTCGGTTCCCGATGGAAAACATTGCATTTCATTTATTTATGGCTGTGTGTAAGTTCTACTCTCTTGGAAGTACGTCAATGCGTTTTACTCCAATAGTCAAACGGTTTTGTCGAATAGGATATTGTCTTTTTCATTACAAGTGATTACATTTTATGAGTGGGCCAAAAAATCTTGGTCAGAAAATTGTCAGTCCTGAAGAAGAGATTAATTACGTCTTAAAATGCCGAAATAAATTTTGCAGTTCCGTAATTCTATTTTCAAGACTTGATTACTTTAAGTCCAACAAGACGAAAAATGGCCCAAATGTTTATGACACAAATCTATATTTTATGTTTTGTTATGTATAATTTATGCTTTGTTGATGGAATCCTTTATTTAGGGTAAAATCGGACTTTTCAATGAGGGGTCAAGTTGAAAACAAGATACATGTCGATCAATAATTATCATACTCCATGAGTTGAAATAATTTCATTAATTACAAGAATTGATTGTAATAAACAATTAAAACAGTTACAAAGAAATATTCAAAGCCAGAGCCGAAATTTCGAATTTACAAATCAAATGGACGGATGAACAAGAAACTGGCCATTGCACCCACATCTAAAGGTAAGTCAGTAAACATTGTTCTAAAATGACGTTTACTGCATGTATTGTTTAATATTTTGTGACGGTATTCTTGTGATTATCATATCCGTCAGAAGTTAATTCAATAACTAAAAACAAAAAATGTTTTCCGAAAATTAAATTGAATTTTGTTTTCGTTTACTTTGAGGATGGCGGCGTTTTCATCAAGGGAGATAACTGGGTTTTCTAAGGCCAAAGTATTTGAGGGAGATAAATCACAGCTGAATATGATTTGCTAGCTGTTAAAGCTGGTTCGCCCTATACAACATACCAAGTCTACACCGTTCACAATTTGTTATGAAAATAATAACTACACCGTACAGATAACACAGAAACTGCACCGCTGTGTCTGCATATTTTCACTGTGACTACACCGTTGTTTGGCCATTTAGTAAACACGGTGTTTATAGTCATTCTGGACATTTTTGTGTAAAATAACGGTAACCATAGAAAAGAGCATGTTAAAAACATCCAAGTTAGAGCAATAGTTTGTTCCCTAGTTCGCTGTTTACTATGTAATCATTCTTAAAATGCCAACCTTCTCGCTTCGAAAAAAAAATTCCGTGTTGGGCTGTCTTTGCACTGCGACCAAAGACAATAAGACAACACTGGTACTTTGATATATAGAACCGTGAATAGGCATACATTTCTCCTGTACGATTATATCAGTATCAAGACAAGATACAGCCATTTAAGGAAATTATCGACGAAAAACTAAGACACCCACCTCTCACGATTTTCCACGGACGCCATCTTTGATTG
Organism: Fragum sueziense; assembly: GCA_963680895.1. Classification (NCBI taxonomy): domain Eukaryota; kingdom Metazoa; phylum Mollusca; class Bivalvia; order Cardiida; family Cardiidae; genus Fragum; species Fragum sueziense. The sequence goes on along the minus strand of OY804600.1, from coordinate 42,084,194 downwards.
ACCACTCAAAACTTCCGTACAAACTACACAATTCTAACGGACAACTTACAACACAGTGTTCAACTTCAGTTGTAGATCTGGCCCCGGTTTCTCGAATAAACTTAAGTAAGTTCTCGTGCTCAAATCTGAGCACCGTACTCAAATCGCACGAAATCCACATGAACTTCAATCGAATACCCTTCAACGTTGGAGAGTATCCCTTTGAAGTTGAGAATGTTCTCATGAGAATAAACTTAAGTTTTTTCGAGAAACTGGGGCCTGGTAGGCTGTTCAACAAGATCCAACAAGACACCTACGCCGAGGATATTAAATGTATATATCCTTTATCCCTGGATGTGTGAGTTTGGTGCAAAGGGGACTGTTGTTTGTAATGTTAATAGGCATTTCCTTAATTAGGCTAATTAATAGTGCCTATGCCATAGTAGGCATAGCCTACTTAGCCTATAGCCTATATCTTCTATCATGGCATTATGTTAGCTTTAAGTAATATACTTTACTAGTAAACCATTTGAAAATTAATTAACTCACTATAACAATGGACATTCGAGCCTAGATTCCAGCCAAGGCCCATGTTCGTCTCCCATTCAGCGGACCCGTTACAAGTGGCTATAACCGTATATACACCGGACACGTACCAGTACCCGGAATAGCACGGATACACAACCTCAGATCCGATAGTTGTGTTTGTATAAATAATATCGGCTTCATTGACGTCGTACGGCGTGTCACATGCTATCTCTGTAGTGTAAAAATGGTGCATGTACTTCAACCAGCATGTAGGGCTACAATACATGGATCTAATCTAATTTTGAAATTAGATCTATTCAAAATATTTTTTAAAAAAAAAAACAAGAAGTGTTTGCCCTATGTTCCGACATTGCCAATCTTAAGTTTTCTGAAAGGCAGACGGGCAGACTTAAATTCCATGATGTTATCAAACTTAACTGGCGTAAACATGTTTGAAATGTAAAACAAACAAGAAGTATTTTGGAATGCTAACAAATAATCGAAAGAATGGCGTCCCACAGACGTTTGCTTAAACTAGTCAGACGAGTCGGTTATGCTTGTAAACTCATCAACCCTCTTTAAAATCTATTTGGTCGCGTTAACGACGTCCTGTTTACCTGTACACATTTCGGGTATATTCCAGGCAGCAGACGAACTCTCGGAATCGTCACCACAGGTAACGTTCATCACTGACATCACGCGTGACGTCACAGGAGCACTCAGATTGACGTTAAAGGCGTAACCAGACGTACACTCGATGGTGGCAGAGTCGCCGTAGAAGCTGATAACCTGATAATCTGTGGCCGTCATGTGGTCTCCTAACTCTGACGTTATTAAAGGGCACTGCTTCTCTGAAAACAGAAATAAACGTCACGTAATTATGGTGTCATTGGGTACTAAGATAGACGTTAAAACGTAACCAGACGTACACTCGATGTTGGTCGAATCGCCATAGAATCTGATGATCTGATAAACTGTGGCCGTCATGTGGTCTCCTAACACTGACGTAATAACAGGGCATTGTTTCTCTGAAAATAGAAACAGACACCACGCGTGACGTCAAGGTGCACTCAGATTGACGTTAAAGGCGTAACCAGACGTACACTCGATGGTGGCGGAGTCGCCGTAGAAGCTGATAACCTGATAATCTGTGGCCGTCATGTGGTCTCCTAACTCTGACGTTATTAAAGGGCACTGCTTCTCTGAAAACAGAAATAAACGTCACGTAATTATGGTGCCATTGGGTACTAAGATAGACGTTAAAACGTAACCAGACGTACACTCGATGTTGGTCGAATCGCCATAGAATCTGATGATCTGATAAACTTTGGCCGTCATGTGGTCTCCTAACACTGACGTAATAACAGGGCATTGTTTCTCTGAAAATAGAAACAGACACCACGCGTGACGTCAAGGTGCACTCAGATTGACGTTAAAGGCGTAACCAGACGTACACTCGATGGTGGCGGAGTCGCCGTAGAAGCTGATAACCTGATAATCTGTGGCCGTCATGTGGTCTCCTAACACTGACGTAATAACAGGGCATTGTTTCTCTGAAAATAGAAACAGACACCACGCGTGACGTCAAGGTGCACTCAGATTGACGTTAAAGGCGTAACCAGACGTACACTCGATGGTGGCGGAGTCGCCATAGAATCTGATGATCTGATAATCTGTGGTCGTCATGTGGTCTCCTAACACTGGCGTAATAACAGGGCATTGTTTCTCTGAAAATAGAAATAAACGTCACATAGGCCTATCGATGCTTTACAACGAAAACTTCGTAACTGCAGCTTGTTATAAGCTGCAGTCACGAGGTTTTTGTTGAAAAGCGTGGATATGGCAGCATTATGTACTAAATTGATAGTAGAAGAGTAACCACTTATACACTTGATGTTGTTAGTTTTGCATTGCAGATTAATGATTTGATAAACTGTGGCCGTCATGTGGTCTCCTAACACTGACGTAATAACAGGGCACTGCTTCTCTGAAAATAGAAATAAACACCACGCGTGACGTCACAGGAGCACTCAGATTGACGTTAAAGGCGTAACCAGACGTGCACTCGATGGTGGCAAAGTCACCATAATGGCTGATAACCTGATAATCTGTGGCAGTCACGTGGTCTCTCAACACTGACGTATTTACAGGGCACTGCTTCTCTGAAAATAGAAACAAACATCACGTAATTATGGTTTTATTAGGTACTAAGATAGACGTTAAAGACATAACCAGACGTGCACTCGATGGTGGCGGAGTCGCCATAATGGCTGATGATCTGATAAACTGTGGCCGTCATGTGGTCTCCTAACACTGACGTAATTACAGTGCATTGTTTCTCTGAAAATAGAAATAAACATCACGTTATTATGGTTTTATAAGGTACTAAGATAGATGTTAAAGACATAACCAGACTAGAAGCTGATAGCCTGATAATCTGTGGCCGTCATGTGGTCTCCTAACACTGACGTTATTAAAGGGCACTGCTTCTCTGAAAATAGAAATAAACATCACGTAATTATGGTTTTATTAGGTTACTAAGATAGACAAAGATAACCAGACGTACACTCGATGGTGGCAGAGTCGCCGTAATGGCTGATAACCTGATAATCTGTGGCCGTCATGTGGTCTCCTAACACTGGCGTAATTACAGGGCATTGTTTCTCTGAAAATAAATATCACGTTAATTTATGGTGTCATTTGGTACTAAGATTGACGCTAAAGACGTAACCAGACGTACACTCGATGGTGGCGGAGTCGCCATAATGGCTGATAACCTGATAATCTGTGGCCGTCATGAGTCTTTTAACACTGACGTTATTAAAGGGCATTGTTTCTCTGAAAATAGAAATAAACGTCACATAGGCCTATCGATGCTTTACAACGAAAACTCCGTAACTGCAGCTTGTTATAAGCTGCAGTTACGAGGTTTTTGTTGAAAAGCGTGGATATGTCACCATGGTGTACTAAATTGATAGTAGAAGAGTAACCACTTATACACTCGGTGTTGGTAGATTCGAAATGCAGCTTTATGATCTGATAATCTGTGGCCGTCATGTGGTCTCCTAACTTGTAACACGCGTAGGCCTAACTCAGAATTATGGTAATTATTTCGTTCTACGTTTATCTTGGTGAGAAAAAATGATATACTAAGGGAAAAAAGAAACGCAACAAAAAATAAATTTGACCATTCGTTATATTTTTGTCTTTCTCTAAATCACCCTAATTCGAGTACTTTTTTCAATGCATATTAAAACTTCATCATTTGACTTTCTAGTGTCAAAACTTCATCAAGGTCGCACGTTTAACGTGGCATAGATATGAGTTTAAATGAGAGCGATTTGGCGTCAACGTTAAATGCGTTCGTGAATGCAATCCAATTTGACGTTAACGATTCCTGGCTGGAATTTGATTGCTGTAATGTCCATGAATAGCATAAACAGTTTTTTCGATAAGAGAATTTGTTTCCATAGGTAAAATGAGCGAACGTTATGGTCCTAACGTCGTGACGTTAGGCGTTGACGACCGCTGTTCGGGCGATCACCAGTTGTTCCGTTCGTTCTTAGACGTTATCTCAAGCAATATTTTGTCAACCGATGTACATCAAAGTCAGCAGCAATCGCGGGTCGAGATGTCCCATTCGTAAACATCCCAGTTGCTACCGGATGACGTCTTTGAATAAGTCGCAAAATAATATGAGGGATTAAATCCAAGCGAAAAGTATTGCCTTTTGTCGAGTCGACGAGCAGCTACCCAAGTCAAAAGAGTTTTATGTAAAGTTTGGGAATTTAAAAGTTTGCACGTGAGAAACGTGTAAACGTCTATTTTTACGTTATCTCACAAGTAAGACAGGTTCCGACGTAAACACAAAGACCAATATCAAGATACAGTTCCCTGTAATTACCAGTAATAACCTTGACTCAATAACATAAAAGAATTATGAGAAATAACTAAAAATAGTTGTTGCGTTTCTTCTTTCCTCTAGTATATTTGTTGTCTGAGGTTCGACTATAAAAGTGATTTGGTTGGCAGATCTATACTGTCAATGACAGCTGGAGGATTGGCAAATTAAAGCCTCTCTTACAACCCGTCGTGCGTCTTTTTAAATCGTACGTTTTAAACTCTGCAAAATCGCACGATTTATAAAGACGCACGACGGGTTGTAAGAGCGCCTCAAAGAATTGTCCGGTCAATTCTTTGCTGCGTGCAGTCTGCGTCGTGGTTACGTCCACCAAAATCGTACGTTGCACGTGCGTGCATCGCACGACTAAACGTACGTTTTAGACGCAGACCGCACGCAGATCGCACGCAGGAGCACGTACGACCGGTTGTAAGAGAGGCTTAACGTATCAATACGTATAAGATCAACGGAAGTGAGCCGTGTTCAGCACGGTAGAACCGTGGTCCCTTTTAATGATCTATCATTCTGCCATTGATGTTTAATTGTAAGACAAGTTAATGGAAATTATCTCTAAATCATCAACCCGGAAATATGGGTCACCTCACAATAAGTGGTGCCCATACCACAAGGAAATGGATTACCCGGGTGAATTTATTCACATGTTGAACTAGTCAATCGATCAAGCAAATCTTCAAATGATATTTTTCAATACACCAACTTCACGATAATAATCGTATATATGTGAAGGCTGGCTTTCTTCTTTATGCCCTTCAAATTCTATTCCGGGATCAGAATAACAGTGATTAGTTAGAAAGTCATTTTTCTAATTGACATACATGTGTATCATTGATTAACCGACATGTATCTTTTGTTTAAAATAAAAGCTACTGCATCTACATTATACTGTATGTGTATATTAAGTGACAAATCATTTTGTCGAATGGAGAATAAAAGATTGACCTGATACAGAAATCATACTTTCTTAACCCTATTCCGGACTTTTGGGGTCCATTGGACCCCAAGGGGTATCTTGGGTATATCTACGGTGTCATTTATAAAGCTACAGCATTTATATTTTAGGTAATCTATACCAGTCCATCGATGGTTCTTGGCACAAAATATTTTCCATGTACACTGAAGAGTTTTTATACTATAGCCAAAAAGAAGCTTGGGGTCCATTGGACCCCAGTTGGGGTCCACTGGACCCCATATAGAATTATATAGGCAATATTGAAGAAATGACGATATTTTTCCATTTTAACTGGACTAGGAATGTACTCTATTGTACACATTATTAAAATAAGTTGTGTTTGAATTCGTGTTTTACTTACCTAAATGGTGTACATATAGTTTCGTAATGTTAGTACATCAAAAATAAGCAAAATCTGAGATTGATGTATTATCCTCGGTCCATTAAATGTACATGCGAAATTTCATCTTGATCTGATCTATACAAAAACAGTTATTCAACTTCAAAGTAAAAATTTGGTTCTCATGTCAATTTACCCCACCCATGATATTATGTAACCCTGTCAATGCACAGAATTTAAAGAAATCTATTTTTGAGCCCTTGTTGCAACCCATCCTTTCAAGACTATAGGCCTTGTGGTTTGGGAGAAAATGACTTTTTTGTAATTTTGAACAGACGGGTAGGTGAACAGATGGACAGACAGACAGACGAATGACAGTGTACGATCGCAGTACATTATCCTCGGCACTTTGTGCTAAGGTAAGCTAATAAATCAATGTAATTTAACAATTCACATTGACACATTATTTGCATTTTGCATGCATTTTTGTAATGGGGTCCAACTGACCGGAATAGGGTTAAAGTCGGAATGTGCGGGCTTTCTGTTCCATACTAAACTTTTACTATTATGCACTGAACTATTAATCAAATTAAGGTATTTTGAAGACAATCTCTGAACAGAAAGTTAACCGATCTACTTCAAAATAACAATAAAATGCTATTTTACTCTTACGTAATTGCGAAAATGAATTATGCAGGAATTTACCTATATACGTAATCGTCGCTTTTCGTCGAAAATCTCGTATCTGCAGCTTGTTATAAGCTGCAGATACGAGGTTTTCGTTGAAATGCAGCGATATAGAAAATTCCGAATGTCTTGTAGAAAGTACTGGTAATCTTTTTTCTCAATCTTTGAACTACCATAACGATCACTTATTGACAAATTCAGCATTTTCCTTGGAAAGATCGAAAAAAAAACTCTGCTGTTAACCCATTACCACAAAATGGCTTTTTTACTCCCTACAACATCATGGCTTTGGAAAACATTGTGGAAAATGAAGAAATTACTTGTTATAAGCAATCTCCTCATTTCCCACAATATTTTTTATTTACAAAAATACACAAAATCTTTAAATTTCATTCACTCGAAATTGTCGTCTGCATCATCTTTGAATCTGGCAAGTCTGAAATTTGGCTGTTTGGTAATGGGTAAAGAGGTTTTGATCGCAAACGATCGAAGATAGATTCCCGATGATGCTATCTAACAGAATCTAATTGGTTTATCGGATGAACAAAAAATCCCATTAAAACTCATTTCTCCCTGGGACGTTTTTTCCTCTGTTTGCGGGGCAATAGTGTAATTGAAAATGGGTCATTGAAAATGCTTTTCATGTAAATTTTGTTTCTAATTACTACTTTTTTGTTCCACTAATGGTCCTTCTTGATGCTGTTTGTCAACCAAAACACTGACCATTAGGCTTTATGCAACTTTTATAACCTTTTCACAACCCAATATAGTATTGACGTCCCTCATAGAAAAAGTCTTGGTGACATATTAAAGCCAAAGAAGAAAAAGAAAATGCTGATAACCAGAATTTTCCTTTTACCTCAATGATTAATTTCTGTGATATTCTATACACATCAATTATCAACATTCAGTTTGTCGTAGTAACTTCCAAATTAAATGTGGTAAGTCTAAATTCCCATCGTTTGGGAATAGAAAGGGTTATACAGCTTCAATCATTAGATATTTCTGTGGCATTTGTTTAGCTGGTATCATTAAAATAATATTATTTTTGTTTCTGTCCCGCTTGAAGCTAAAACATTTTTGTTGATTAAGATTTTTGTTCGCAATATGTTTCTTTGTCAGTCTCAATAATTTTATTCAAACAAATATTTCATCGCTTGCCATCAAAAGCCTCGTTACGGCAGCTTGTTTTTAAACGCGACGATTTGATTGTATTTCGGTGCATGAACATGTGCGTCCCAAAAGTGTCCCAATACGGAGCATTTCTATGTCAATTTCATGTTTCTTATCATTTAATACATTCCATTAATCATGAGATACCACACATTTCGTGCAATTTCGTCAACAATTTCGCCGTTTTCAATATCAACGGAAATTGACGAGGTTATCCGAATTTTAAAGTCCGCTAATTTTTGTAGCTACGAATAAAACCGATGACAAAGAAGTTGAACGAAGTGCTTGATAGGCTACATGTACCTAACGATTGGGGGGGGGGGGGGGGGGTATACATTAAGCCGGTTTTCATGCAGTGTATCGTTGCTTTTCAACAAAAACCTCGTAACTGCAGCTTAAAACAAGCTGCAGTTACGAGGTTTTCGTTGAAAAACGACGGTGTTTAGTGTTTACTTACTAATTTTCGTAGCTACGAATAAAACCGATGACAAAGAAGTTGCACGAAGTGCTTGATAGGCTACATGTACCTAACGTTGGGGGGGTATACATTAAGCTGGTTTTCATGCAGTGTATCGTTGCTTTTCAACAAAAACTCGTAACTGCAGCTTAAAACAAGCTGCAGTTACGAGGTTTTCGTTGAAAAGCGACGGTGTTTACTTACTTTGGCACGTCCCTATTGTATCATTCCAGACCGCGGCCCACCCAGTAGCGGTGGTCATGTTGATGCATGCTATATATTGGTGCAGCTGTAGGGTATCGAACACGTGACCTGTAGAGCAGCTGGCTGTGACCGCTGGATCCCCTATAAAACCGTCAACCTGGGATAATGTGACGTCCGAGCCGGGAACAAGATCCGGGCATTGTAAAGGGGTGTCTGGAAAAAAAAGTAAAAAGAAAGAAGGATCGTCATGTCTCACCAACAAATGTGACTTTTGCAATGTGTTGTTCAATTATTTGCTTTGTGTGATTGAATGTTATGCTCCTCTACGACCATTTAAATTCACTATCTAATTATGTCGGCTTCAAAGTCACCAGGGTTTTCACAGGATCATTGTTGACGTGAGTTTTTGACCCGATGTGATTTTTCATGCTTTCCTCGTACATATGGTTGCTTTTTAACGAAAACCTCGTAACTGGAGCTTAGTTTAAGCTGCAGTTACGAGGTTTTCATTTAAAAACAGCGATAAAAGTATAGTCATTTTATAGTCATCATACCTGGCAATACGATGGCCAACATCAATATTTGAGCATTTTCTAGAAGTGGCTCTGTCCCTGTGGGCTTGCTCTGTCACTATGGGCTGCTGAGGTTTAATCCATAATCTACTTCGATGCTACATAAAAAGGCAATATACGAAGGGGTATCAAACAGTTTTGAGCCTCACATAGAAAGAATCCTATAGACATATCTTGATTCAAAATGCTTTAATTTTCAACATAGACTTATTCCAAGTCCACATTGCAATTCCATTTAGTTTGCAAATAATTGATAACTCATCTGCAGAGGTCAACATCTTGGTACCCTAACCATCCTCCTCGGCAGAAATCATTTCATCCTTTTCGTTTTCTTAACTCCTCTGCGTCTCTAGAACGCATTCACCCAGAGTTTGATAGCTGCAAAAGAAGGGGGAACTCTCCCTTAACGAAGGTTTAGCCACCTTATCACTATCCTGTTCTCAGTATTGTCTTTTTTTGCTGATATTTCGGGGTTAGGGTTTGACCTTTCAACCTTTTCTTGTGGTATTAACATAACAGCTGACATTATGATCCTGCATTCTATCTGCATTTGAAATATTGAAATACATAGGTATGTAAGTGTTATACTATCCGAATGGTAAAAATAAAATGTCATGAGGCTCAAAACTAGTTGTATCCCCTCGTAAATCACAACAAATGGGAAACTCTCCTTTTTGGGCCAAAAATCATGCCCACAGAGACAGAGCCACACGTGACCGGAACCCCTCCCGATAATTTTCTTTGTAGAGTCATTGGCTCTGTCTATAGTTTCCATGTCGTGAATAGTTGATCTATAAATACACTTTTTTCATACCATAATCGAAATTCGGAGAGATTATAGGCCTACCCCTATTTACATGATTACACAATGCTTTATTGGTGGCACGTTCCTCAACATTTTTTCCATTGTTGTACAAGCAGTGTTGCACAATTCGGTATTTGCATTATTCATAAGCAAAATATATGGGCCAGAAATTCTTCGCGGTTCTATTTATCGAACTTACTTATGAGCAAGGATTTTAAAAATGGGCCTTTGTGGTTATTGAAACCAACGGGATTCAAGATCAGCATACGTATACACGCTGGCTTGTAGGCCCTATGTCCCCAGTAAAATTCAAATTTATAAAGAAAAAAAGGATACTTATAGGCTTAGATAGTTGTTGTTTAGTTTTTGTGTCCTTTCTTTTTTCTTTTTTCAGACCGTCTACTAGATACTCCATTTAGTACACAGAGTTATTGAATAGTTTCTGTCTACAGAAAGCTAAATACCATAAGGGACAATATCCCATATCCAATGTCAGTTCTTTGAGCCTTTCCTTGTTAGCAAATTTTAGAGCGGTACATTTAAAAGTTACTACGAACAACAAAATGGATGTTGATGTAGACAGAATGTGTGTACAAATCAGCGCATATAATAATATTGAGGTTAAACGAGAAGATGGTGGTTATCAGCTTTTTCTTCTTTTGTCGCAACATTTTCCCAATCATTTTCTATTGGGCGTTAAAATCTGACCTTGTTTGGGAAAGGGTTAAGATATCGACTGAACGTTTTAAGGAACTACAAGTCATGCTAATATTATGTAATTGTCCCTAAGACATTTTTATTTATCTTCTGTTATGTAATATTGTGGGACTGTTCAAATACATTTATATTAATAACTACAGTATTGAACACTCTTGGATGGCATTGTTCTACTTAACTAGGTCGTTACCCTGTCTAAAATATTGTAAAGATAAATAAGTCCCCATCCAATATAAGGAGATCGAGTTGATCGGGTCGGAGATCAGATCAATTCGATCGCTTAATTCCTTGACAAAATTCGACCAAATGACTACTTCACGCTCTCTATTGAATCAAAACCGACGTCTACAGTCCATTTGATCGGGTTAACAGGTCGAGAGGTCAAGATTACCTGGATGCGGTCGGTAATCATTCTAGTAGGCCTACAAGTCGAGGTACCTGATAGAGCGGGTGGTTGTCGCAATAGATCCTTCGCCTGGCGACCTTTCGCCCGCCACACGAAAAGGCGCAACTACGACAGATTACCGTTTTCTCGTGTTTTGTGATTTGTGCCAGGCGAATATACGACATGGCATAAACCAGTCACTATAGGTTGGGTGCAGGTCAGGTAAACGATATTCACCCGATCACACACAGTTCCCAGACACGATTGATTCTCGATCAGATCGATCTTCCAAGATTACTTCTGGATCAGTTTTCTACTCGATCGCACTTGTCTATTTACATATCTATAAATTCGAGTAAGAAGCCCAAGCGATGCAGATTAAGCTCGATCGCCCCAAACAGTCCCGATCACCCATGGCGACCGAGCTCGGGTTTGCTCGACTACAGAACGAAGGTGTAAGTCATAAATCTATCGGGTTTTGTCGATGATTTTTATTGGGGGGGGGGGGGGGGGGGCAGTTGATGTGATCGACAGTAGGAACCTCGAATAAGTGAGCAATAAATAATCAGTGTCTTTATTGTGCACTTCAAATACACGTAATCATCTGTACACGAGTTTAAAACAGACGTTTATTAATTCCTTTCTCTGTATGCCATAAACCCATTCCCACACATTGACTCTTTTTGACTCCCCGAAAAAATGGCTATAGAAAACATCGTGGTAAATAAATAAATTTCTTGTGACAAGCATGTTTTTTTTGTTCATTTACCACAATGGTTTCCACTCAGTTTGATCAAATAGAATCAAATGTTATTCACTTGAAATAATCATCTGCAACATCTTTGAATTTGTAAAAAAAAAACACTTACTTTGCACTCCGGAAAGGGTCACTGAAAGTACAAAATGATGATTGTTTTAATGAAATTTTGTATAAACAAATTAAAGTAAAGAGTTCAAACTCGCCAAGAAATTTGGCAAGGAAAATGTTGAGACAAGAGGGAAATAATGGTTATCAACATTTTCTTCTTGTGTCACAATTTTTCCCAACGCTTATTTCTAATTCAGGGTGTCAGGGTGTCAAAACAGGTCTTGATCGGGGGAATGTTCATGAATCTTAGAAAATAGGAGCGAAAATATACTGAGAGGCAAAAATAAGTATACACCATATAGTCTAGGAGCCAGCTTTTACAAAGGGGGTTAAATTAAAAGTTCTTGCAACCGGTGACCTATAAAATTTTGAGTGGTATTTTTCAATACATTAGGGTCCCATGCTTTGGTTAAGGGTGGATGACATGCTTAAAAGTGGTAGGATTTTTTTAAAATCAAGGTCAAAGGTCATTCGGTGCACTTTTCATACATACCTTCTAAAATACCCCATAACTTACTCATTTATTAAGCTAAAACAATAATTTTAGTATCAAAATAAAGCTGATGATTTGCACTTTGACTTACATGAATAATATACAACTTTTTGATTTTCTATATTTTAGAATATTCATAAATATAGCAAAAATTGGCTAAAAATCACTAAAATAAGTTTTGTCTACAAGTGAAAAAAAAGTTTTTAAAATACCAAAGATGTGTTTTTGTGGTTGAAATCATACTTAAAAATTGCCCAGAAACCTGTTCTTGACTTATATGTATTTCTTCACAGAATTAGTCTTTAACTTAGGCTTGTAGTCATAGGTAAAAGTGGGTGGGGTAAATTTTCCCTAAAATTACAAAACATGCAAACATTGATGTAAGAATATATCTTATACATAAATGTGATTCTTTATTAGAATTTATTGTTTTGAAATCATATTTGCAGGGATTTGTAAAGCTTTTCATGCATATTCCTGAAAATTAATTTGAATTTTAAGAGCCAAAATAACAATTCAATGAAACAGCATGTTAGATGGATACAGATTATATCAACACCACAATGTCAAAACTATGACTCTTAAAGCGAATATTTATCAAGTATCTATATATTAGTAATTGGCAGCTGAAAATATTCCACAGGCCCATGCCATATATTATAGGAATCAGAACAACATGGGGACGGTCAGAGTTTGCATTGTTGGGTAGTGCATTGCTTTTATAGAGCCAAAGGGAAAGGAATTTAGCGCTAGAACCAAATAGCTCATACACAGGAAACACAGTTTACAGTTTAAGTGAATAAAACAATATCTCTAGTATTACATACTTATTAGAGATACCGAATTATCTTTTTTACAAAATTATCTTCCTCCTTTTGCTCAAAATGTCCAACAAAATTCAAGATGGCCCCTATAGCGAAATTTTAACATAGATAGAAATAAGACCACGAATTAGTCGTTTTTATGCCCCCCGCATCGATAGATCGATGGCATATTGTTTTACCATTGTCCGTCTGTCTTTCTGTCCGTCCATCCATCCATCTGTCTGTCCGTCCGTCAGTCCGAAACTTAACATGAAAACTTAACATTGGCCTTTTCTACAAAAGTATTCCACATGCAAAGCTCAAATTTGGTATGCAACCTTCTTTCAATGATATCTATCTGTTCCATGCAATATGACTTTCCCCAATGTCTTCCATTAATCCTTTTCAACCCTTACCATGAAAACTTAACATTTAAACTAATTAACATGAAAACTTAACATTGGCCTTTTCTCCATAGGGAGTTCACACACAAACCTTATCAACCATTCATTTAAAAGCTTAACGTGAAAACTTCTCATTGGCCTTTTCAGGGGCATTCGTGTTTCAAAGACATCTTTTTTTCAAGATTAGGCTGAATTATATATGAATTCATGAGAGATGATGTCCATTTTAGAAAGTAAGACCATTTTATAGAGTTTTATTTGTCAAACGACGACCAAAATGTATTCTGCATGATAGTGCTGTAAAGCAGAGGTAATGCATAAACTCATTGTTTTGTTCATTTTATGTATCTTGTATACTTTACTAAATATAAGTAATATCTGTGTCTTTATATGCAACACTATCCTCATCCTCATCATCACCATCATCAACAACAACTACAATAACAACAAGACACGTGATGCAATAACCAGACACAGCTACCCTATACTTATCACTTCAATACACTCAACTCATGCCATATATACTCATCCTTATCACTGTCTGATGCATCAAGATACTCAAGTCTTTACACAGTTCTGACTCACAAACACATGCGTCAGTGCATAAAAGATCTTCTCTTTGACACTTAGACCTTCGCATATGACAGTCAGTTTAACACGAGCCTTATGTGATGTCAAGCAAAGCTAGAGGTGCAGGATCTTTACGCATTCTTACAGGAACTAAATTATTGTTGTCATCATTGGTCCATACATGGCATGCTGGTGATGGTAGATTCAGATACTGGTCAGTTTAGCGCTTACAAATACATGTATAGGAATATACTGAATTTATGTTTATACAGAAAATATATGTGGGACCATATATTTTATGCCCCCGTATCGAGGGATCGGGGGCATATTGTTTTACTCTTGTCCGTCTGTCTGTCCAAAACTTAACATTGGCATTTTCTCCAAAAGTATTTAACATACAAAGCTCATTTGGTATGTGGGAGGGCTGTTTATAAAGTATCCGGAATTATGTCATAACTTTTTCATTTATGTACTAAGTGTTATGATATTATAGGATACAAAAACTAAGTTTATGTATAGCTGTTATGGCAACATAGGGTCATGTTTAGCAGCACAACCTATGTCTGAGATGGATAAGTCAGGAAAGTCTGTCTTGCACATCTAATATTTACATCTTTTCGATTTATTTGCCACTGCACGATATACCACATTTCCAACATATGCATTTATTTCTCAAAGAAGCGTCTTAACTGTACTTGGGGAATTCTATAGATAGTTTCTGGGACACAATTGGCAAGTAATGAACGAATTCACCGACGTCATGTTGGGACGTCCTGCAGATATATTAAAGTCAGAAACATCATAGGTAAAATAATTTATAAATGCGTTATACCACTCACAAATGCTTGTTTTTTTTTTTCTCATAGACATATAAGCTGTGCGTGTTCATAATCATAAAGATCGTCTCTGATTTTGAATTTCCAAATTACACTCAAATCATTATTGAATACCATTGCCCTAGCACCATATTTGCTATGTAAGCAAAGCGATGTATTCACCTACGGTTGTTTACGGAAATTGACTCCAAATGTCGGCCGATGATGTTACGTTTGCTGAGAAAAATGTCCGCTCAAAGGTAACAAGCATTTTGGACAATTGTTGAAGTCAAAATACAAAATATGATTGCTTTAAAAGCGATTCATAAGTCTCATCTTTACAAATTGTCAAAAGTTTCCCCGCTCAATGTGACCCCCACCCTGTCGAATGCGCCCTTATCCAAACAGTCAGCGTTTTTGTTCCAGGATCAAATGTAAAATTCTTCAATGTATATGTGTTTAAAATTTCATCTCATTTGGTTTAAAAGTTAAAACGACAAAATGGGTGATTAGATTTGTGTACAATATAGCATAGAAAATATTAAGGCAAAAGAAAATGCTGATAATCAGAATTTTCTCCTTTTGCATCAATGTTTTCCAAAGCATTTTCTCCTAGGGACGTCAAAACGAGGTCTTGTTTGGGAAAGATTCAATGATTTCTTTGACATAGATACAAATGAATGATGCACGATTTACTAGGAATACTTTTAGCCATGTAATAAGTAAAACATTGTCCAGATTTTTTTCAGGTATATTGTTGTGGAGTTAGAACAACCACAGGTCCAAAGATTTCCAATTTTTAAACCAAAAGTTTCTCTGTGTCTACTCAAATACGTATTACAGTTGTGAATCAATAAACAAAGTTATGTTATCATGATGGGATTGTGAAGGATGGATCAACAATTGTGGTATCTTTATTTTCTACTATATACACATAACAAAATGTCACATGCAATAAATAATTTGCATAATAAGAGATATAGGGCCTATTGAGTTCAATTTCTTGTACAATTAAAACTTATTGGGTCACAAAATTAATTAAAATCAAAGACCAGATCCTCTGTTGTCCATATTGAAAGCATGTACATAAACGAATATACGGTACTAACATGTTCTTGGAGACCTTCATAACCCAGGCCCGTAGGAACAGGGGGGACTGGGGGGACTAAGCCCCCCAATGTTGGCCCAAAATGCCAAATTTTCTTAATTTTACACTGAAAATTTTGGGAAAATCCAAATTAGCCCCCCCCCCAATATTCAAGACAAGGGCTTTAGCCCCCCAATATGAAATTGTTTCCTACGGGCCAGTAACCACACATCATAACATCCAGATTCTAGAAAGATGATATTGATATGTATTCACAGAATGGAATATTCTGTTCCATATTACATTTTATGTATACATGTTCGAATGTTCTTGTAAGGCTACCAGGTGTAAGCATTGCAATGATGGCAGTTTCGTAATTATCTTTAAAAAGACCCATGCTAGGTTGCCAGACATACAAAAAGATAGGAAATATGTTTATGAAATATTGTATGGAATGGTCAACCTGGATAGCTAGATCATTTCTGCACAAGGAAATTTCAAATGAAGTTCATCTAGTTCTTTTAAATTAAATCTGTTCTTCTAAATCAAGTGTATATGATTAACTAACCGCACTTTATATTTATAGTTACATTTATGTGACACTGAACCTTGATAGTGAAGAATTTAGTTCCAGCTCTAAAATGGCTTTCCTTTTGGGTCTATAAAAGCAATGCACTACACAACAAAGCAAATTCTGACCATCCCCATGTTGTTCTGATTCCTGAAAATCTGGCATGGGTCTTTTTAATGTCCTTTACCCGTAAGATAGAAAGAGTATTTTCAGCTGCTGACTATGCTAATCTGAGTCTTGTTTTATTTAATTGTACTAGATACTTGATAAATATTCATTAAGAGTCATTATTTTGACATTGTGGTGTTGATATGACCTGTATCCATCTCACATGATGTTGTATTGAATTGTTATTTTGGGTCTTAAAATTCAAATTAATTTTCAGGAATATGCATTAAAAGCTTTACAGATACCTGCAAATATTATTTTAAACCAATAAATTCAAATAAAACATCACATTTATGTGTAAGATTTATTGTTACATCAATGTTTGCATGTTTTGTAATTTTAGGGAAAAATTACCCCACCCACTTTTACCTATGACTACAAGCCTAAGCTAAAGACTAATTCTGTGAAGAAATACATATATGTCAAGCACAGGTTTCTGGGCAATTTTTAAGTATGATTTCAACCCCGAAAACATACCTTTGGTATTTTTAAAACTTTTTTTTCACTTGTAGACAAAACTTATTTTAGTGATTTTTAGCCAATTTTTGCTATATTTATGAATATTCAAAAATATTGAAAATCAAAAAATTGTACATCATTCATGTAAGTCAAAGTGCAAATCATTAGCTTTATTTTGATACCAAAATAATTGTTTTAGCTTAATAAATGAGTAAGTTATGGGATATTTTAGGAGGTAGGTATGAAAAGTGCACCGAATGACCTTTGACCTTGATTTTGAAAAATTCCTACCACTTTTAAGCATGTCATCCACCCTTAACCAAAGCATGGGACCCTAATGTATTGAAAAATACCACTCAAAATTTTATAGGTCACCGGTTGCAAGAAAAGTTTCATTCCAGGACCTGGCTCCTAGACTATAGTGCTTTCACGTTTTCCGAGAAGACGATTAATAGACTATGTACGATTTTTAAATGCCACCGAATGTGATCGTTTATTGATGTAACCTTCTCCGACTACCAGTTTGTCTGTCATTCCTTCCGTTGCGAAGTTGTTTTCATATCGCACAGCGCCATCGAAAAAGGGGACTTAATCAATTGATTAATGCAAATATTCACATCGACACAACCCCTACATTTCTGAACGGATTTGGATAGAATTTTCACGGAAAGTGCCCAGTCACCTAGGACCATGCGTAAATTGTTAGTGCTTTTCCATCCAACGATGCGTCATGGCAAAAGGTGCCTTGATGTTAACAAGTTATCCGACATAAGTACTTCTAAATTTATAGACGGATTTTGACCAAATTTGCACATTATGTTCCTAGCTACCCGAATAAGGGTTTATAGTGTCACGTTTCTTTCATAGTAAGCTGTGTCATAGAAAAATGGGCCCCAATGCCAAAAAGTAGAATATTGATCGATTTCTACCTACCAACGAGAGTTTTGTTATAATGTTACAGAAAATTTAAGTTTGTGATTTGTTGTGATAACGAATAAAGAAATCAAATACGGATGAACAGCAATATTTGATGCTCCACTAACTCGCACGTGCAAAGTTCGCAAAATCAGCATGAAACAAAAGTATGGATAGTCAAGCAATTTCATGTGAAATTTATCGACACCGTATTATTAGTTAATGGGTAGAAATAAATTTTACAAAATTTTGAGTAGATATGATGAAAATTAAGAGAGATATTGACAAACAAAAACTGTATACTTTCTTTTGCCTCTCAGTATATAAAAAAGTTGATGCCACAATAGAATATGTCGTCGATGTAATTTCAAAACCTCGTATCTCCAGCTTTAAACAGCTGGGGATACGAGGTTGTCCAATAACATCGACGATGTGTTAGAATTATGTCAGTGGTTTAATCCTTTTCAATACAAAAACTTGATTCGACGTCCGTGGTAGATAAAACTTGGGACATCATTGGTTGAAAGTGTTGATAGATCTACTCAGCTTTTCTCCTTCTGTCCTATTCTCCAAAGCCGAGGTCTATTGATTAACCATCAAATATGACCTCTGCCGTTTTTTTGGTACACAAACAGCCTATTTGGTCGTTATAATCTAATTATAGCACATCATTTGAATTATCGAATAAAAATCATTCAGTTTTATCTTGCATGATCATTACGTATACTCGTACATAACGTCGCTTCTATTTTTGGCTGAAGCCGGTAACATTTGAATGATCGAATCAAAATCATTCAGTTTTATCTTGTTTGATTACGTATACATTACGTCGCTTCTATTTTTGGCTGAAGCCGGTAATTTGAAGCGTCAGCCAATGAAAGTTTGTATCAGCTTTTTAAATTGTTTTGTTGTGTAAAGCCAACGATTGGATACCGAAATCTCGCCAAGGCCCCGAGATTAGACGTGAAATGACCCCGCGGGAACGCGAAGCATCATTATATCATAATGGAATGAAGAGAGAATGTGCTCTGTTCTTAAGAGAGTACTTTTGTCCTAGTAGGCTACTTGTTTATATAAAAAGGGGACACGCTAGGTTGTCGAACATGCAAATAAGTTAGAAAATATTTTGAAAAAATATCGTATGGATTAGTCAACCTTAATGGATAGATAGTTTCTGCCAAGGAAAAAATTCACCCTAATGTAGAATACCCGTAATGTGGCCGTTTTGAGATTCGTAAAAAGTCGGATTTTTCGGGCGATGTCGCTACGTATTCGGACCTATTCGGGCGCTTTCGTAAACCTTTTGCGGTTGAAAGTTCCACCGCCGAAACCGCCAAAAATTTTCGACATCACCCAAATAATTCCGACGTCGCGCGAAGATCATTAAGGGTGGACTACCTTAACCTATTCGTTCGTTATTCTTGAGCAATTGGGGATTCGTAGCAAACATTTTGATCTGTTCCAAAACTTTGGTCTCCAATAAAAAAATATCGTATACAATTCGGAAAGTATTCCTACCGAATTCTTAGGCATCGTTTCTAATTTGGAGATTCGAGAATCGGTAGTGTGACAAAATAGGGTATGAGATAATCCACGTACTTCGTGGTAGTTAGTGGTATGGAATATCCCACAAGGGAATCGGCATTTTTGTGAATAACATCTTTTTAATCATATCCCCCAAACAATTATTGGTTTCGACGCCCCTATTAGAACATACTGGGTAAAGCATTGCTTCCAAGGAAAACACAGAGACAAAAGAAAAATATATGCTGATAGCCATCATTTTCTTCTTCTGACTCTGAATTTTCTGTATTTTTGTACATGAACCCCACATTTGAGTCATCAACAACTTTCAAATAGAAATAGTAAAAAAAAGTTCTTCGTGAATGGATGGAAGTTAAAAAAAGACAAAAAGAAAAAAAAAAACTTACCAAGTATTATCAATAAAAGCATCATATAAAATGACAACATTCAATTAAGCACTTGTTTTTGCAAAGCATCTCTAATATAGCGAGAATTGATAACGAATGTTCGGTAGTTAACATCGGAGAATTGAAATAATATTGAATCAACAGAAATCAATTTGTGCCGCGTTGTTTGAAAGGGAGACTCGTTGGGAAGCATCCAAATCCCCCCGTTTCCCAATGACTTAACATTGCCAAATTCAATGACGATCAGTCCCACAATACCAGGTAAATTTGATTTGATTTATTGGTGTTTACGCCGTTTTCAACCACTAAGGTCATATGGCAAACGGCTGGAGCACCTAACCACGGATCCCTGTCGTTTCTCATACCAGTACTACCACAACACCCTTACCGAGCCTCCAGCTGCTCCCCCACATAGGTTCATGATATCGAACCATTGATGGGTGACATTTCAATACCAATTGCAATGAATTTTGTGCTAAAAATGACTCGATTTACCGTATGTTTTGATAAACCGCCGGTGTTGTTATAACATCACGTAACTACGGCTTGGATAAAATCGTTCCCTATTTGATAAAAAATGACCACAGTATGATCTATAGGGTGCCAAAAGTGGTTGACGACATACGATTGGTGGTACATAAAGTGGTCCTTAATTTGACCCCTAGCCCCTTATAGAACAATATTATTCCAATTAAGGATCCATACCATGGTGCACATCGCACGACGCAAGGCAAATACTCAGAGATTGTGAAAACTCACCTTTCGTCACATTATTCTCTTAAAGCCTACGACTATACATTGGGTTGGTCTTTGATCTATGTCGATGCATATCTGGAAAGATAGCATGACTAGTATTTCCAATAGATTGAGCATCGTAGGCCTAAGTCAATTGGTTTCGGCACTTTATAGATAAGGAAGAATGATATTTTTCAACAATAGTCAATTCATAGATATCCTATTGGCACAAGAGGTCTTTAACCCCTTCACACACGACAATTTTTTTTATTGATCCAATTTGAAAGCTGCCATATACTATAAAATTCATGTTAAAAAGGAAAGGATTTGCACACAATATGGCACAGAAAATATTGAGGCAAAAGAAGAAAATGCTGATTATCAGCATTTTCTTCTGTTGTCTCAATGTTTTTCCAAGCTTTTTCTAATAGGGACGTCAAAAACAACTCTTGTTTGGGAATGGGTTAAATGATTCTTTTATAACACTTTCACATTCACTGTCTGGTTTTGACTTCCTTAGTAATTGATGCTTTCGAAAACATTGAAGGGAAAAAAGAAATCGCTGAAAACCACAGTAGATCTGATTAAAAAATATTAATTAGATAAAATAGAAATGGTTGCCATCGGAAGATTGTGTTGCCAAAGGAAGAAGGAGAAGAAGAAAAAGATTGTCTTGCTAAGATCAATATCAAATTTTGATAGGGATATCAACCTTGTCCTAACGGACAGGACAATTTCGTCGTTGTAAATGCAAAACCTCGTATGTCGATTCTGGCGATTTTCAAAGTACAAACTTGTGTGCCCAGTTTAGACAATTCTCGCAGATTTTGAGATATTTTTACTGATCAGTGTTAATGACAATATATCAAAATAAACAATATATCAAAATTTGAAGTAAACCATTTCAGTCTGGGAAAAGTTATTACACTTTTCCCTTCCCTTTAAAATTTTCCAAAAACGAGATACGAGGTTTTGCATTTACAACGGCGATTTACTGTTCTAATTTGTAAGCTGCTACTCACGCCACGTATTAATTAAGGATAATGATAGAAATATCAATTGTGTACAAAATCGCAAAGAAAAGCGAGAAAATAGAGAAAATGCTGGCTATCAGCACCTTCTCCTCTTGTTTCAATGTTTCCATGCGTATTCTAAATTATGATCACCCTAAACAGGGTTTGTTTCCTGACTTGGTTGAAATTATTATTATTTTGAATCGTCTAATAGAATAGGCCTACAAATCGATTCTAATGGGTTCTACCCTTAAGGACATTGACACAACGAGAAAACATCATGAGCCGATAACAATTGAGAATCAAAATTTTCCCTTTTCCAAACGACAAAATATTGGGGTAGATTGGATTCAATGCCTTAGGGAATTGCATACGACAATGGAACGCAAACCTGTTGTTATAATATGCTTTCAACGGCAGCGAGGGCAAGACCACGCATTACGTAGGAAATTTCAAATGAGCAGGGATTTAGAAAAAGGCCCTTTGAGGCTTTTGAGCCCAACCTGGTTCCAGATCAGCCTGCGTATACACGCAGTCTGATCAGGAACCACGTTGATCTCCAATAGCTTTGTCATGGTCTTTACCAACCATTATGAGAGTAACATGGATCCAAGCCAGACTGCACCTAGACACAGCCTGACCTTGAAGAACGGCTCTCGCAATTGCTATTAGGGGCATTTTTCCAGATCCCGGCTCAAATCGATTAGAAAAGGTACGTTAATCTGCACGAAGACCTTAACCCAACGTTACGACATGCTGGTTATCAGCATTTTCATCTTTTGTTTCTATGTTTTCCAAGTTTCTTTATTAGGGTCGTCAAACTCAGGTTTTGTTCGGGACAACGTCACTTCAAATTACAAGTATTATAAACAAATTCGTAGTTCTAAGACAGTTCCCTTTCAACTCATTTTGTTTCGGGGATCACAAATACACGATGGGTAACCCACGTGACTTTTGGGAAGCGTTAACACCGAAAAGATCGTCCGCTTCAAGGTATGTTTTGTTTAATTTCTCAGCTTATACTCTATTGATTTTGATGAGGTAGAGTGCACGGAACGCGCCTTTGAGAGGGCTATTCCCAGCTTTAACTCACTCTGCTCCAAATCTAGTGGTTTCTTCAAACATTCGAGGCAAAATGTTTGTAAGTGCAAAACGAAAGTGGGAAGCGTTCACATGCACCGAAAAAAACTTTCGCTTGAATGTTTGAAGAATCACTGGATTCGGAGCAGATTGAGTTACAAACGGGAATAGCCCTCTCAAATGCGCGTTCCGTGCACTTTATCTAGTCAAAATCAATAGAGTATAAGCTGAGAAATTAAACAAAACATACCTTGAAGCGGACGATTTTTTCGGTGTTAACGCCTCCCAAAAGTCACGTGGGTTATCCACCGTAAAATAGATAATATGAACAACAACAAAACATAGCGTCAAATGGTCTATTACAAAAACAAAATGACTTTGTCAGAAACTAAACACGAGCCAAAATGTTTCGAAGAGGACAATAACTCTTTCCCAAAACGACAAAAATTTTGGCGATATAGTTTGAAAGATGCAAACAACAAATTGGCTTTGATAATGATAAAATTTGTGTATATTCAGGGCCTTTTTTAAGATCAGGGGAAGGGATCCGGGGCCCCTAATTTAGGGGAAAATACAACTCTATGGGAAAATTTATCGTCGAGTTTTTTTTTTTTTCTTATAAAGAGCTTATTAGTTTAAGTCATATAAACGAAGCAAATAATCGTGAGATTACAAATTCCAAGCAAAACTGTGTCATTTTTACATGCATAATAACCTTGATTAATTTGGGGGAGGATGGAGGGGGAGGAGGGGGATTGATTTCACAGAGGAAAAAGCATCATTCTTCAGGGGGACGAGTGGGAGTTTCTTTGTTAAAAACAGCTTTAATACTATAGCACATAAAATGTCGATAAGTTTAAATCAGAAAATACTTATTATCAACATTTTCTTCTTTTGACTTAAAATTCAAGTCTTGTTTAGGATAACTATTTAAAAGTGGAACAAACCAGACAAACAAACAAACATCTGACGTCAGTATTGCCTGTTATCAACAAATACATTATTCAGAAACAATACCACTCAGAAAATCATAGCAGTCATGTCAATATTTTCTGTCCGTTTTACGTAATTTCCATTTATCGAAAGGAACAATAGCAATTTTCCACTGATGCTCATATGAAATAATAGCACATGGAGAAACTCGATAACGGAAATGCTTCAGAGTTATAGTACATAAAATGAGTTTCGGTTAGAATTTGATACCCTTCTTTTCTCGAGATGTTTCTGCATGTAGAAAAGATTAGGCTGAAATGCTTGATATCCAATTCTGCTGAATGACAGACCACTGCTTCGTGTTTTTGATGCGCATAAGCAGACATTCATTGAGCAGTGACACAACGTGACATATCAATAAGGTTATTTCATCTAAGACCCCCCCCCCGCACACAACAGCCTCCGAAAGTCGTCCTTGGAGTCTTAAAACGCCGCTCAAACGTTTAGTATTTGTTATTTTAGTAACGTACGAGGGTTGTCCCAGAAAAAGTGAGACTTTTTAAATATTTTCTAAATGCGACGTCCGATTGATTTCAAATTTACACAGCATGTAATTGAATTTTTTTAACGCTGTTTAACATAAAATCTGTACCACAACACTGACATCTCTACGAAATATTGAATGAAAAGGAGTCTGTGGTAAGGGTACCCGGCGCACGTCAAATTCTAACATGGCAAACGTTCGCAAAATCGAAAGATTATCTGGTTTTAGCAATAATAATAAAATCAAAGTTACGCATTCGTGTAGCACATGATACGATGATAATTTGCTTACATGTTCATGTAGATGACTCTATAAATGTTGATGCTTTGTAAAATTGTGTGACTACACTTTCGTTTAAAATTGCGACGTCGGCGAAATCCGCGGCGCAGAAAAATTATGTCAAGCAAGGAATTTCACCCTCATACACGAAAATAAGAAGTGCAATATACAGAATAGTGAGATAGAGTAAATCCTACACTTGTGTTTAGGTTGCATAAGCATTTTTTGGTTGGCTGGTACGATGGAAAGTGGAGTATGACCTTGGAAGAGCAAACCTACAGATACGAATTTAAATGAAAGCGTTCTCGACGTCGGCCGACGTCAAACAGTTTTGAGCTTTATGAATAACCGGGAATCAGTATATCACGCTGCTTAACATTCAATTGTCGAAAACCTACAGAGAGAAAACATGTGCTGATCCAGGTTGGGGACCCGTTGGCGTAATCTACCCTGAAATTTAACCTCAAATTTGGTTACAAAATGGTTTCGCTTCATTCGTTCATGAGCATAGCAGCTTGGTCGGACACACCCTTCCCCTGGGAAACTGCCTTCTCGGAAAATCTTGCCGCTCTTGGAAAATGCATGTGATCGCCCTTGAATAATGTTGTAATTTGTGACTCGACTTTTGAGTTAAGATGAGATTAAAACGCCTAATTTGGCTTCAAGTGTTGATTTTTCGTATTTCCTGGCTTCGAATTCGCATTTTCATTAAACTATATTTAAAACTGCGGATAGAATTAGAGTTTCGTTTGAAAATTTTGAAATAAGGATAGAAAATTAAAACAGTGCTAGTTCAAGAAGATATTTTATAGATTAATGTAAGGGTCGCAGAAAGTATACTGAACGCAAATCAACGCAAAGGACGATACTTCGAAAAGAGCAACGTTATGCGCATGACGTTATACATGACGTTATGTTACCGTGCTCCGCCACACCTACACTAACAAGCTAATTTTCCGCATATTTTTGTTGATTTTTGAGATATTCACTCAAAAATTCACATGCGAGTCGCAAACATGTTGTATAAAACGATGATAAGTTTATATTAATGTATGTTGATTATTGTATGAAATACAAACATTGTCCCACTTTTTCTGGGACAACCCTCGTATTACTCTCAATCCCAAAGCGTCTTGGTAACAATACTCTCGAACCCAAAACGTTAAATGTTGAATGCACGTGCTCTTTATCGCTGTATATTGAATGCACGTGCGTCGTCATTGTTTTCTCCACATATTTAGGGAGCCTAAGAATTGATAATGTCGATTTGTGATTTAGTAATAATTTTCATGTATACAATGGGTGCGTTCAGGGTTCTCCCATCGGTAGCCATCGGTTCAATTGATAACCATCGGTAGCCATCGGTATACCGATGACTATTTCGTTGGTCACCAAATAATGAATTCTCCCGCGAGTAGACAAGTCGGGTAGCGTTGGTAGCCTCGTTTTGATTACAAAAGATGGCGGATAACAACCCAACTACGACAATTTCAATCATATATTTTTATGCTCCCCGAAGGGAGAGCATATAGTCGCCGCTTCGTCTGTCCGTCCGTCCGTCATTCCGTCCGTCCGTCCGTCCGTCCGTCCGAAGCGATTTCTCTATAACCCTTGCGCCAAATCAAATGAAACTTACCATGTGAACTCCCTATGACATAATGCCGATGTACTTTTCCCAGTTTTTGGATTTGAGGCCTCGTCATGGGAAAAGGGGACTTAAGGTCAAATACACTTTTTCTCTAATTTCTCATAGTCTAATGGTCAGAATTTGATGAAATTTCATATTTGAGTAGCAAATCAGATGCCCTTGACAATTAACTATTTGAAATTTGCGTTTAAAAAGTATGTCATGGAAAAGGGGGGCTTAACGTTTGTTAGCTTAATCTTAGCTCTGCATGGCATACATTTATTGTGACAATGCCTTAATCGGGGAGCATTGTCCGTCTCTGACGGCTCTTGTTTTCATTAGCAAGCGCATCGCCCTCTAACCGTTCTTGAAAGAATTTATTGTAATAGTTGAAGTAACATTTATTTTATTTAACCATTTATTTCTAATAATATTTGAGGTTGATTATCCGCCATATTTGTTTTACCGATCGGCACACTATTCGTTCAGAGTTTGTTGGTTGCCGACGGTGCCATTGGCTACCGATGGTGCCATCGGTAGCCGGTAAAAACACTTGGTTACCGATGGGAGAACCCTGAACGCACCCAATGTTAATTTCTCAACCCATCGTCTTTGCCTCCGGAAGTGTGTTCTGTGGGTACAGACTTAAACATAAGCGAAAGGACCTCATTGCAGAAAATCTTTAATAATTAGGCTAGTTTAACAAATGACCCATTTGGAAATGGTTGGAAGCATAGAAGACAGAATTACGTCAGGAATTTGTTGGATATGGTTATTATCAGGTCGTATAAAAGTTATTGACGACCAGCTTTAACCCTTTCCCAATCGACAACAAAGTAAATGATCACAAAAGGCCAAAATGTTTATGTTATTATAGCCTCAATATTCAAAATATTGAGGCAAAAGGAGAAACTGTTTGTTATCAGCAGTTTCTTCTTTTGTCTCGATATTTTCTCAAGTATTTTCTATTAGGGACGTCAAAACCAGGTCTTGTTTGGGAAAGGGTTAAAATTCTTACTTGTTCGTCAATAACTTTTTGTCAGTTGATTTTTAAGATATTATTCTTCCAGCAAATTCCGGACATTTTCGAACTTCCCCGCTTCTGAACAAACTGAATTCAGTTTGCCCTCGTATTAGCAACATCATTGACGAGTATATAGTATAACGTTGATGGAAAGTCAAAACCTCGCAACTACAGCTTGAATAAGCTGGAGTTACGAGGTTTTGACTTCCCACTGACGATAAATTGTGTAATCTACTTTCTGCAAATTAGTTCGATTAGCTTACCTGTACTTAAATATTCATTTGTCTCTGTTAAGCTTAGACACAGAATGAAAAGAAACAAAGATCATAGAATATTGGGAAAATTCGTCATGAACCGTAACCAAAATTGATCAAAGTGAATTTCCCATTCCTAAACGACGACATTTCAGTATGGCCCTATTGAACACATTACCAAACGGCAACATTTTCGACTTTTCCAATTTCACAGATGATGCTGACGACAATTTAAAGTGAAATATTTTTTTTTATTCTTTGGTAGTTTTGTTTAGAAAAGATTATGGGAAATGAAGAAATTGCTTCAAGCAATTTCTTCATTTTCCACAATGTTTTCCCAAGCCAGTTTCTTGTAGGAAGTCAAAAAGAATCACTTTGTGGTAATGGGTTAAAAGCTTCTGCAGGCGACAAACTGACTGCTAATAAAGTAGAAAATTGTGTTAATCGTCATAGCACAGGAGATGTTTAGGCATAAGAAGAAAATCCTGGTTATCAGCATTTTCTTCTTTTGATGCAATGATTTACCAATGCCTATCTAATTGAAACGTCAAAACTATGTTGAATGTATTGTTTGGAAAGGGTTAACCCATTACCACACATTGAATCTTTTTGAATACCCACAAAATAATGACCATGGAAAACATCGTGGAAAATGAAGAAAATGCTTATGACAAGCAATTTCTTCATTTCCCACAATATTTTCCATACAAAATGATTAAAAAATGTACTTTTTCATTCGATTTTTGTTGTCGTCTGCAACGTCTTTGAATTTGGACAAGTCGAAATTTTGTCGTTTGGTAAAGGGTTAAGATACATTTATCGAGCAGGTTCTACACCCGTATCTTCATGCCTATAAATGATTGCTTTGAGCCAATATTTCTCGGAAACACGCGATTAAAGCGACCGGAAGCTGGAGTATTACACCTGACACTTGTTTATAACTTTTAAGTGATGAACAAACACTGCCTTGGGACAATGGTTGTTTATGGATTAGAAATGATTCTATAACAACTTATTTTGGAACTGAAATTCAAAAAGTTATCTGAGATATTATCCTTCCCATTACATTTTGGGAAAAAAAACAATCGCATAAAGTTTAGATTTAAAACAAACTCATCTCTAATTACGTTTTTTCTGCAACAAAAATTATTTTACGCTACAAGGTTCCTAATTCAATAGTCCCCAATTAAAACTAGTTCAGGAATCGCAATAACCTAACTTTTCTTTCCAAATGACGGAGCATTTATATATGGTAAATTTTGAATTAGAAGTAGCCTATTTAGGTCACTTTCCGAAGAAATTTAGAAATACGACTACACGTACGAAATTAAGATCTACTCCACACAAATAAAGAATTGAAGCTGGCCGATACAATTCCGATTCTAGGCTATTTATAAATATACTGCCTAACTCCCCTTTCGGGAATTACTGGCAGGTGCGCGTCTGTGCTGGAATAAAAATGTTGGTTAAGAGTGCCAAATTTTAAAAGAACATGTATTGTGAGTGTTAAAAGAGCTGATAAAACATATTTTGGTCATTCAGGGACAGCTCACCATTTGAAAAGAATCGAGACTCTCTTTGAACGCTGCAATATCAGGCTGCAGTACAATTGTTTCTGGTAGGTTGTTCCAAAGTATCACTGTGTAGGGAAAAATGAATATTTAAAGTAGGCTGTATTTGTGTGGATCTGTCTGAAAGATGCTGTGTGCATATGTCGGGTGGTCCTCACTGGTCTTTCGAGATAAGCTGGTACGGGCACTGCAACAAAATTATTATAGATCTTATAAAACATGGTGATTCTGGAAATGTCTCGTCTGTATTGTAGAGTTTGCCAGCCAAGCTCCTTCTGCATTCAAAAATTGTTTTGAATACATCTTGCTACTCTGCGTTGTACTTTTTCCACTTTGTTGGTATTTGTGTAGGGACTCCAAACTGTTTATATATTCTACCTGAGGTCTGATTAAAGTTGTGTATGCCGTTTCTCTGATCTTCTTATTTTGGTCTGGATATTTCTGCGGAGAAAACCTAAAGTTTCGCTAGCATTTGATGTTATATTGTCAATGTTTTTGTTCCAGGAAAGATCTCCAGATAACGTAACTCCTAGGTATTTTGCAATTAAAAAAAAGATGAAGATGGGGGCTGCCAAGGACTTTCTAACATGTCAATGCTGATGCCATATAATAATGTTATGACGTATTTACATTTTTATTCCCAATGCATCAACTTGCCCCTGCATCAACTAGCTCCGGTCTCCCCTACGGATCCCTGAGGCACTCCATGAATGACTAGTACTTCTGATGAGAATCCACCTTCTAAGACTACTTTTCGTGTTCTGTCTAGAAGATTTAATCCACAAAAGGGTAGCATTGTTTACACCATGTTCCTTCAATTTATACAAAAGTTTAACTGCACATTCGCTTAGACACTGAGTCATGTGCAATTCTTTGGATATTGAAGATGAATATCACATCATGCTAGTTTGTCCGGTTTTAGTCTGGTTCCCGTACCTGAAATCTTCTATGAATATCTTTATAACGTAGTGTATTAGAGGCGGGAACCAGACTAGTCCGGTTTATGATTGAAAACACAATCGTCGGTTTTTGTACGTGTACGATATCACATCACCCAAGCTGTCTTTTATCTGCAACCTTTTTAATCCTATCCCGTACAAGGCCTGGCTTTGACGTCCCCAAGGCTTGGAGAAACATCGAGGCAAAATAATAAAATGCTGATAATCAGCATTTTCTCCTTTTGCCTGAAAAATTTTCATGCTAAATTGCACACAAATCCTATTCTTATCAACACCCATTTTATCGTCGGTATAGAGATCTACACGCTTTTGAATTGGGCCGTCTTAAAATTTTGTTGATTTTTTAGAAAAGGTTTAATTTGATCTGACTTTGGGTTTTCTTTTAACCCATTCCCACACATTGACTCTTTTTGACTCCTCAATTGTTATAAATGCTTTTGAAAAACACTATGGAAAATGAAGACATTGCTTGTGACAAGCAATATCTTCATTTCCCACAATGTTTTCTTTTTATTATTATTAAGTACCGAATTTATATATAGCGCTTTTATCATACGAAAGTACGTTCAAAAGCGCTTTACAAACATAAAATCTACTAAAATATACATCATAATAATAAGAAAATAAGAATTCCGTAAAATAAGAAAATATGTAACATTTGATTTACTTGAAATTGTCGTCTGCAACATCTTTGACTTTGGGCCATCTAAAATTTTGCTGTTTGGAAATGGGTTAAAATTAGTTAATGAGTATTTCACAAAGTGCATTGGATATTTCAGGTCTAAGGGAAGTAAATAGTTTTACATAGGCGACCATTATAACATTTCGGCTTATAGCTCAGTCCATGAGTTTGCAGCAATGATCTGACCTACCTTAAATTCTAGAACATCCATTCATACACCCGAAAAAATGAATTTTAGTATGGCATGAATCCTTTTCTCTATGACCTTTGACCCCATTTTTGAGATCACCCTAACTGCGGAGCTAGTCTCAGAAGCATTTCCGAGTATAATACCCATCTTTTAAAATGGCCCAGAAATTGCCAACATGATTCAAAATCATTGATTTTTTGCTTTTAACTTGAAAATAGAATATAATCAGTCACAAATGAATAAATCATGTTCAATTCCAGTAAAAAATATTGTCCAATCACAGGTCACCTTTACCTTAATTATGTACAGGGACCTTCCCTATAGTTTTGTCACGTGTCACGACAAATATATTTACTTCCCCTAGACCTAATTTAGGTCTAGGGGAAGTAAATATATTTGTCGTGACACGTGACAAAACTATAGGGAAGGTCCCTGTACATAATTAAGGTAAAGGTGACCTGTGATTGGACAATATTTTTTACTGGAATTGAACATGATTTATTCATTTGTGACTGATTATATTCTATTTTCAAGTTAAAAGCAAAAAATCAATGATTTTGAATCATGTTGGCAATTTCTGGGCCATTTTAAAAGATGGGTATTATACTCGGAAATGCTTCTGAGACTAGCTCCGCAGTTAGGGTGATCTCAAAAATGGGGTCAAAGGTCATAGAGAAAAGGATTCATGCCATACTAAAATTCATTTTTTCGGGTGTATGAATGGATGTTCTAGAATTTAAGGTAGGTCAGATCATTGCTGCAAACTCATGGACTGAGCTATAAGCCGAAATGTTATAATGGTCGCCTATGTAAAACTATTTACTTCCCTTAGACCTAAATGTGGACCATAGTGCAAATAGTAGACCAACCCAGGTTGTTGTTGTTCTTGATTTTGACAGATTTAAAACTTCCGGTTTGATTTTTGTTGCAGACGATTCATTCTGGGTAAGCAATTTACATGTTTTTCTGACCATATCAGAACATTTTGGCATCACTGCATCACTATCCAACTGTCTGCCCATCTGTGTGTGTGTCTGCAGCCAAATTAACATGAATATTCAATATTTCTCTAAATAACTCTCACATTATTTGACTTACAAAGCCCAAATTTGGTAGGCATGCACACCAGTACAACATGTATCTTTTATTACCAAGGTCAAGGTCATTCATCAAGGTCAAGGTCAAATCTGAAGGTCAACCTTTAAGAAAAAATGTTGTGATTTTTTCATTTCTGTCCATACTAAACAATCCTGAAAGCTGTAAGTTGTATCTTTTTGTAATATTTACACCTTGTCAGTGTGTTTCTATTGGTACCAAGGTCAAGGTCATCCAAGAAGGTCAATGCCAAATTTCAAGGTCAAGTTTTCAATAAAAGTTGCCATTTTGAGGGGGGGGGTGATTTGTTTGTTCCTCATTAACGATTACATACTGTTTATGTACTTTATTTGACTCATGGGTGTGTTTAAAAGCCTTTAAAGGGCCCTTTTATAATTTTCCTTGTTATTTTGAAGGTAACGGGCTGGTCTTGAACAACATTTTTCTATTTATTTCAGAAATTCAGTGTATAGTTTCATTATGTTGTAGTCATCAGCCCGCATGATTTTCATACTACAAAGATCAGCCCGATATATCTGACAGCTCATATTTTGACCAGTCCGGATCATTAATTCACACTCTGAGCTTGGAAATCAATCAGCTACCGGGTAATTCTGCCTTTTGGGAGGGAAGTTTGGATAGCTTGATTCATTAGTTTTGAGTTCTGTCTGTTTGAAATTAGTTTAACAGCAAAGTAAAGTATATAATGCAGTTAGCTAATGCTTTTAACAATGTATTGGATTATAAGATCAGTGCAATAATGGGTTAAAGTGTCTGATCTTGGCCTGTTTGTTTAGAGTATATACAAGAGGACTGATGAAAACCTGTTTTCTGTGAATTTTTGCTTATTTTTCACTTATAAATATTGCAATTTTAGGGCCATAATGATGACAGAACCCTCTTCCTGTGTCCTATGAAGGTGTGATTGTCAATTTTACGGTACATGAAACATATGAAACTCAAAAAATTAATACCAGAGATGGTAAATTATGCTTTTTGAATATGTCTTTATACAATGTTGAAGGAAAAAACAAGATTGGACAGCATTTTGGCCATTTTGTAAGTGAGAAATTTCTGCTGAGTCATCATTTTTAACTATTATGCAATCTTAATCATTTAAATGTAACTTTTCTAAACATTTTTCACTGGGATTTAGTTTTTTTATTAAGATGTGCTATAACAAACAGAGTTTAACATTTTACTCATCAAGAAATAGATTTATGAACAAAGAAAGACTATTTCACTACTAAATGGCCTCTTGTATTTTGTGTCAATGGTGTAAAGGGAAATGCCAATTTCTCCAGTATTTTTGTACTAAATGTATTGAAATTCTACATAGATGCTAAAACAATGTTGTACTATTCATGTAATAACATGAAAAGGCCCTTCTTAAAAAAATGTGTTGTTGGCACTTAAAAATGATAAGAAAATACAGATTTATTTTTAAAGGTTAAGGGTTACATCTTTAGAAAAATACTGAAAAATATGAATTTGAATTATTTTCACCTGAAATGGTGGCTAATATGCTTAGAAGTAATTGTTGCACAATACTAGATGAAAAGAATGTGTAAAATATTAATTTACAACCTGCCTTTTGAACATTGAAAGTACATGTTTTGATGAAGAACAATTTTCTGATATAGCAAATTTTTGGCTTGATTTTATTGTGATAGGGTAAAGGAAAACATGTTTCTTTCAAGATGCAAGGGAAAGAATGAACCCATTTTTTTTAAATTCTGTTCAGAATTGGTATTTGGTCACAAAAACACTTAAATTTTGTATTTTGCCACCACATAATCTTTTCTTTATTCAATCAAAGCGCATTGTTTGGCAAGTCACTGAATAATCGAGTGGTCTGCCACCATATTCAAATCGCACTCGACTTCCGGTTAAATTGTAAACAAGAGAGAAATGAACGAAAACAATATATCCGATATATTCTCAAAGTTTCAAGAGCATCTTGAAGCGGACCAGGTTTTAAGAGAAGTATGTATTTGTTTAAGACATTTGTTTAGCGTGACATTGCTTAGTTACTCCGTGCAACGGTTCATCAAGATTCGTCCCCTATTAACTACGACCCTATCTATCTATATATGCTGTTCACCCCTAAATTCGTGGATCTTAATTTGAAATGTTGTCTGTGCACAATAATTTATGAAATTATCACTACCTTTATTCATAGATCAATTAAAACACATAAAATCTTTAACTTACAATAAGAATTTTACTCAAAAACAATAAAAGATTTTGGTAAATGACATTATTTTGAGGTGCCTTCAAGACAAAGGTCGGCCATCTTTTTTCTCATTGATTTCGTGGATCCTGATTAGACCTAATTTTCTTGCAAATCAGAGGTATAAACAAACACCAGAATCACAGAAGAGCGAGTCTAAATAGACTTGCATCAATTGGTGCACAGCAATGGTGGGTAAAGACGATTTTCTTTGAAGACATTGCTATCAAACTATACCCCTAGTGCAGAACTTTTGTTTCAAAGTGAGAAACTGTTCATAAATAGGTTTTTATTAAAATTCTGTAAGAAAAAATCAGCAGAACCCAATTTTTGACATTTTAACAACAGCAAAATATTTCTTGTGTGAAGACTTATCATTTTTACATATTTTGAACGTACAGAATAACTGCACGAGCGGTATTTCTATATCCACGAAATCAATGAGAATCCACGAATCAATGAGAAACAGGCATATATGCCTGTTTCTCATTGATTCGTGGATTCTCATTGATTTCGTGGATATTGAAATACCGCTCGTGCCGTTATTCTATATGTTCAAAATATGTAAAAATGATAAGTCTTCACACAAGAAATATTTTGCTGTTGTTAAAATGTCAAAAATTGGGTTCTGCGGATTTTTTCTTACAGAATTTTAATAAAAACCTATTTATGAACAGTTTCTCACTTTGAAACAAAAGTTTTGCTCTAGGGGTATAGTTTGATAGCAATGTCTTCAAAGAAAATTGTCTTTCCCCACTATTACTGTGCACCAATTGATGCAAGTCTATTTAGACTCGCTCTTCTGTGATTCTTTTGTTTGTTTAAACCCCTAATTTGAAAGAAAATTAGGTCTAATCAGGATCCACGAAATCAACGAGAAACAAGATGGCCGACCTTAATCTTCAAGGCACCTAAAAATAATGGCATTTACCAAAGTCTGTTATTGTTTTTGAGTAAAATTCTTATTGTAAGTGAAAATTTTTATATTTCTTATTTGATCTATGAATAAAGGTAGTGAGAATTTCATAAACTATTGTGCACTGACAACATTTCAAGTTAAGATCCACGAATTTAGGGGTAAACAGCATACTGCCTAACTCCCCTTTCGGGTATTACTGGCAGTATGTTGAGGATATCATAGACCTTCTTCTTCTTCTTCTTCTTCTTCTTCTTCTTCTTCTTCTTCTTCTTCTTCTTCTTCCGTTGAGGTACAGTCCGCGCTCTGGCGTATCATCGTACCGTGCTATGTACATGTGTGAAAACGAGAACATCGTGTGCTGATTAAAATATGTATATACAGTGCAGTTAAAAGAGTTGGTACTGGATTAGCGGAGTGCGGAGGCCTGCAACCTGGACTTGAAGATGTCAAGGGAGGCGCAGTCTCTATGTAGACATAGGGGAACCAGATCAAGAACAGCCCCCAAAGCAGAAGAGACTCTTCAACTTCATCAAGTCACTACGACGGGACAGTAGCGGTATAGCACCTCTAAAGGAAAATGGGAAACTCCATGATGACCTGAAAGATAAAGCTGACATTTTAAATCGCCAATATGAGTCAACATGGACCAGGGAAGACGTGACAGACATCCCAATACCTGATGGCAATCCCTTCCCCCCAATTAACGACATCACCGTCACCACAGGAGGTGTTGAAAAACTTCTAAAGAAGCTCTATCCAGCCAAAGCTAGTGGCCCTGACCTCCTCCCTGCAAGAATACTGAAGGAACTGGCCCAGGACATTGCGCCCTACCTCAGTATCATCTTTCAGAGGAGTCTTGAGTCAGGTGACTTACCTAGGGACTGGAAGAGTGCGAATGTTACTGCCATATTCAAGAAGGGGGAGAAATACAAGCCAAGTAACTACAGGCCAGTCTCCCTTACTAGTATATGCTGCAAATACAGGAGCACATCATAACCAGTACAATCCTCAAACACCTTGACAAAATCGAAATCTTAACAGACTGTCAACACGGCTTTTAAGCAAGAAGGAGCTGTGAGACCCAACTTCTCACTCTAGCAGACGAATTGCTTTCGGGACTTGACAGAAGAATCCAACACGACATGGTAGTTTTGGACTTCTCCAAGACCTTTGATAGAGTACCTCATGAACGTCTGTTAAAGAAACTAGACCACTATTGTGTAAGAAGGAACATACACATCTGGATCAGGGCTTTCCTTACTGATCGGGTACAACAGGTTACAGTCGAAGGAGCTACATTGGAAAGTATTCATGTCCTCAGTGGAGTACCGCAAGGCACAATACTGGGACCACTACTCTTCCTGGTATTTATAAATGACCTCCCGGACTGTGTTCAATCCAAGGTTCGACTTTTTGCGGATGACTGTGTCCTCTATCGACCTATTGTTACTCAAGAAGACGCTGAAATCCTCCAAAGTGACCTAGACCACCTTGCAGCATGGGAGAAGAGGTGGGGTATGGATTTTCACCCAGAAAAGTGTAGCGCTATCAGAGTTACCAAAGCAAGAAAACCCATCACCACCAACTACACCCTGACAGGACATAAACTCGCAGTCGAAGAAACCACCTGCTACCTTGGGGTAGAGCTTCAAAACAACATGTCATGGAACAAACATATTAGTAAGATCTCCAGCAAGGCAAACAGTACCCTTGCAGAGGTCTCGTTTGCCAAAAATTGGGGCCGTTATTGGGCCCCATTCCCAATGGCAAAAAGTATCTTTTTTTCCCAATTCTCTGCTGAAAATTCCCAATGAGGACCCAGAATGCCCCATGTTAAGACCTCATCTTCATTTACAAATATTTGAAAGACATTTTTAGAGTAGATTCTTAAACAAGAGTATGTACAAATGCAATTTTCATCACTACAGTCTAATTTGCAGCTGAAACTGAGTGACAGTATGAATACAAACTTGTTTTAGTTTTTCCCAATTAAGGTAAAAACGTCGCTATTTTTCCCAATTTCACTGGCCCCTGGCCCCAAACAAAAATTGGTAGCAAGACCCCTGCCTTGGATTTCTGCGCCGCAACTTACGAGTAAGCAACGAACAAACTAAATCAGCAGCTTACTTCGCCATGGTGAGACCAATCCTTGAGTACTGCTCATCAGTCTGGAACCCCCATACTAAAACCAATATCCACAACAGTAGTCTGGCAGATATCCACTTATACCTTGCAGTGGAGTATAAAGTTTTTTTCTTTGCTGATTCCTGGAGTAGACATCTTACTGTTAAAGATTCCGACGGGTGCCATCGTGTCACCCTTTAGCATTTTGAGAAATTCAAGATGGCCACCAAGATGGCGGAAATTACTTAAATAATCAATGTAAGGGCTTTTAATTCATATAAAAACTGATACATTTTAGGTAAAATATCTAAAATACACTTACTGTTACTCTACGAATGAAAAAACAATAAAGATAAAATATATTTCTACCATTTCAGTTGACATGTATGTGTAATTTACGTTACATTATTGGATAATTGCTTCATTTATTCACTTATCGCCTATTATTTGGACATGAGTCATTCAAACACAACAGTGAGTGGTTTTGTTATCAATTCATTCACTTGAATCTTTTGGTGAGAGCAAAATAAGAGCTGTATAAATGTATTATGTAGTTTACGTTACCTTGATATTAGCATATTAGCTTCATTCATTCACTTATCTTATATTATTTGACCATATGTCGTTTAAACACGACAGTTTATGGTCTGGTTATCAATTCATTCCCTTTAAAGCTTTTTGTAATAGCAAAACAGCAGGTTGTATAAATGTATTATGTAGTTTACGTTACCTTGATTTTAGCATATTAGCTTCAATTGTTTATTTATCAACTAATATTTAGTCGTAAAAGTCGTAAAAAAATGGTAAATATTTTGACGACCAACTTTTTTACTCGAAGCCTTTGGTAAGAGCAAAACAACAATCGTATAAATGAATCATGTTATTTACGTCACCTTTATTTCGTGTACTGTTGCATATTTATGAAAAATTGTTATCATAAATTGAACAGAATACCCCCAACAGCTGTATAGTGGGATAAAATAGAGGTATCGGTGATTTAAACAAGACACACCTCCAGTTTCTGATTCACAAACCCATCAAGTTCTAGACACAAAAGAATAGTGAATTAAACATATCCAATTAGGGCGCAATGACTAATATTGGCAAATGAAAATCCTTTGACTAGCATAAAAAGGAGTGCATAGTGATCTAGTTCTGGTGCATGACAAAACTTGCCTGGGTCATGACTCATCCATATACTATATTCTGTGTCTCTAGGTCAAACGGGTCTCTAGGTCAAACGGCACGAGAAATGGAATTGAAAGGTTTTTCAAAGTTGAGCACAAAAAGTAGGTCACTCTATCCTGATTTTGGTACATGGCATAGCTTATAGTCATTGCACATTTGCACATTAAATTTGGTATCTCTAGATCAAACAGTACATGAGATAAGGCAACAGAATGGAACTTCAAAGTAAGTAGATTATACTCAAAGTGAATAGTAGGTCACAGTGACTTCGTTTTTGGTATATAATACTTCTGTTGGTCATGGCGCGTCTAATATTAAATTTGGTGTCTCTAGGTAAAATAGTGCAGGAGATATGGAGCGGAACAGAAACGTTCGCAGGATGCCCGATCGCCTGACAAAGAGTATACGATAATATCCCAGCATTTTTCTTGACGACTTAAAGAAACTAAATAATTTCAATTTCGCAAGATTAGATATCAATTCCTAACAGCTCATCAAAATTTACATTTTTGTAAATGATGTGTATAATATGTACGGTGCTTCTCTACATTGTACCATTAGTCCAGAGTTTTATCCTCGGTCGCGGCAAATATTCTTTCAGAAAAAAATGTATCCCACCAATAGTTTGATATCGTTATAAACCTATATGTGGGCAAGGCTTGGTTAGGATGTTGTGATAGTACTGGTATGAGAAACGACCGGAGTCCCTGGTTAGGCGCACCAATCGTCGGAATATGACCAAAGCAGTTGAAAATGGCGTTAAACCCCAATGAATAAAACCACGCCAATTAAAAGATGTTATATATATATTCTCTGTCAAAGTCTTGTATAATACCCGTGGTACATTGCTAAGGGGCAAAAACTTGCATGCATGTTTTATATAAAACAATAGATTTCATTGTGTATTCGTATTCCTGGGTTTTTAATTTTTATGTTTTCATTGTTATATAGCACTCCTCATTGGCATTTACTAAGCAATACACATCTCTTTTTAGCACAGCACAACTACATCTAGTTGAAGATATGGTGCGTCACTTCCTCACTGCCATTTTGTCATTTTCGAGATATCGTTATTTCCAGGAGCTAGAGCTACACACTCGGCTTGGGGGACAATCAGTTGTAGTAGCACATGATCCCTTGGTCCCACGTCTGGTTGATCTTGTGCAAGAGTGTGTTTCCAATTTGGTCCTTGATTCCTTTTATCATTCAATTAAAATGTTTGTATCTGGAGAGAATGATACTAGCTTTTGACATGCTACCAACTAAGTACTGCTTGCAACGTGACATTACAGCTTTAGTAGCCTACTAGCATCACTGATTGACCTCAAAGTTGAGGGTCTAGCTCTTTAAAATGATTAAATGTCAGTGTGGAAGAGATGGACCTAGTTTTTCTACTAAATAACTAGAATGGGATATTACAAAGCACATGCCGAGGAGGTGTGTTGTGTAACACTGAATACTATAGGAAACCAGAAAAACACTGTATGGAAAGCAAAAGTCTTTACCTCTAAGAAATGTACGGTGGGTTTAACGTATAAGGCTTAATTGACCAAATGCCAATCGATAGATCGCTCCGACCAACGAAGAATTTAAGACAAACACTGGGTGTGTGGCATTTTTCTGATCGTCCATGGGTTTATCGACGGTTTTAATTGACAGCCGGCGTTTGGTCAATTGGCGGGGCATAAGGTTGCCGGGTCCGTCCGCTTCTGTTCCGCTCCATATCTCGTACACAATTTGATCTACAGAGACCAATTATGATGTGTATCCCATACTAAAATTAGGTTGCTATTACATACTTTTCACTTTGGTTGCTCTTAGTTAGAAATTTTCTTCCGCTCAATAGCTCATGTACTGTTTATTGTAAGGGGCGCCAAATCCACTGTGTAGATCTATGCGCCGTGACCCAAAGCTTTGTCGTGTATCATTGTACCAAAGCCAGATCGCTGTGACCTACTTTTTACGATTGTGTGCACTTAGTTCACTACTCTGCTCTGTATAAAACATAATGTGTGTATCAGTGGCTACATGTGTGTCCTGTTTCATATACTTTACCTATACGGGTATTTCACCCTACTTACACAAATCAGCTAAGTTGCATTTCTCCTTCGATTTACGGTATTCTTATTATCGTTTCAAGTATAACACAGTACATGACATTAAGGTAACGTAAGCTACATAATAAATTTATACAACCTGCTGTTTTGCTCTTTACACAATCTCCTAGTAAAACAATTGATAAGCAAACTACTCGCTGCTGTGTTTAGATGATTTATGGCAGATTTGTGGCCACAAACTAGTAGATAAGTAAATAAACGAAGGTAATGTGCTAATATTAAGGTAACGTAAATTACATAATACATGTATAAGAACTAGGATTTGCTGCTGAAAAAAGCGTCTAGTAAAGATATTGATAGACAAATTATTTGTCGTTGTGTTTAACAGACTTATGGTCAAAAGGTAGTATTCTAGTGAATACATGAAGCCAATTATGCCATAATGTAACGTAGGTTACACAAAATTATCAACAGAAATACATTCATACAACCCATATTTGGCTCTCACCAAAACAAATAAGTAAAAGAATTGATAACAAGGCCATGCGCTGTTGTGTTTGACTGACTTATGTCCTAATAATAGTGGACATTAAGTGAATAAATGAAGCAATTGTCCCATAATGTAACGTAAATTACACAAAAATGTCAACTGAAATGGTAGAAATATGTATTATCTTTATTGTTTTTCATTCCTAGAGCAACAGTACATGTATTAAAGATATTTTACCTAAAATATATCAGTTCTCATATGAATTTAAAACCCTTACATTGATTATTTAAGTAATTTCCGCCATCTTGGCGGCCATCTTGAATTTCTCAAAATGCTAAAGGGTGACACGATGTCACCCGTTGGAATCTTTAACAGTAGGATGTCTACTTCAAGAATCAGCAAAGAAAAAAACTTTATACTCCACTGCAAGGTTCAGCTAAAAAATGAGGAATATCTGCCGGACTACAGGGTTTTCCCTGAGCATGAGAATTTGGGGGTCATTGTGACCCCTTGCCTTCAAAGTTAGGGGTCATTTCTACTATTTTGTGGGTCAAATGCCCTAGGACTTGAGTATCATATGAAAATCTGGATTTTAAAATTTGCGTCATTAATGACCCTCAGGTAAATTTCTAAGGGGTCATTTGTTTTGAAATTGCGACAATGACGCATGATTTGTGCGTCATGGAAAACCCTGCCACAAGCTCGAGATGGTTCAACGACCCCCAGCCAGGTATGTCACAAACAGATATAGGAACACCAGTAGTGTAACTGACATGTTGGACCACCTAGAATGGGAGTCACTATCATCTCGCAGGACAAAGACTAAGCTGACAATGTTATTCAAGATTGTCCATTAGTAGCAATACCCGCGGATGACTATTTGACACGGACGCGGACATCTAGATCCACTCATTCTACACATGACAATAAATTCCTACAGATCCCAGTGTCGACTGAACTATACAAGAATAGCTTCTTTCCAAGCACCATCAGGACCTGGAACTCTTTACCAGCATCAGCAGCTGAGGCTCCCGCATTGGTATCCTTCAAGCGGGAGTTATCAACCCTTAAATTCTAAATGATCAGGGTCCATGCCAAGTACACTCTAGGGATATCTTTAGGCTATGCTCTCAGGGATAATTGGTCCCTGGCACCACCTCGGAAGGGAGACAGGTTAGAGATTGAAGAGTGGAAAGCCATGGACACCCCTTTTTCTTTTCTTTTTCAAACTTTCCTTTAAACTGCTTTCTACCTTTCCTATTATTTCATTTCTTTTTCTTTTTCTAACGCAGACCCAAACACGCTATAACAGTCAAGTGTGACGGCCGCGCGAAACGTGTAGATGTAGACTGGCAGGTGCGCGTCTGTGCTGGAATAAAAACTGTTAGTCATTGGTTAGAGTGCCAAATTTTAAAAGTATTGTGAGTGTTAGATTAAAAGAGCTGATAAAACATATTTTGGACATTCAGGGACGGCTCACTATCTGAAAAGAATCAAGACTCTTTTTGAACGCTGCAATATCAGGTTGCTGTACAATTGTTTCTGGTAGGCTCTTCCATAGTATCACTATGTAGGGAAAAAAAGAATATTTAAAGTAGGCTGCATTTGTGTGGATCTGTCTGAAAGATGCTATGTGCATATGTCGGGTGGTCCTCACTGGTCTTTCGAGATAAGCTGGTATGGGCACTGCAACAAAACTATTATAGATTTTATAAAACATGGTGATTCTGGAAATGTCTCGTCTGTATTGTAGAGTTTGCCAGCCAAGCTCCTTCTGCATGCAGGTAACACTGTCGTAATAAGAAAAATTATTTTGAACCCATCTTGCTGCTCTTCATTGTACTTTTTCCACTTTATTGATATAGGTTTTTGTGTAGGGACTCCAAACTGTTGATGCGTATTCTACCTGTGGTCTCTCTAAAGTTTTATAAGCCGTTTCTTTGATCTTCTTATTTTTGGTCTGGATGTTTCTGCGGAGAAAACCTAAAGTTTTACTAGCATTTGAAGTTATATTTTCAATGTGTTTATTCCAGGAAAGATCTCCAGATATTGTTACTCCTAGGTATTTGGCATTGGCCACAGTCTCTAGTATTTGTCCATGTAATCTATAATCAAAGGAAATCCCCACACGTATATTTCACTGTGTTCTCTTTCACAGTGACCAGAACATTATAAATTCTATATTTATTTTCATTGAAAATGAGTTATTTTTGTTATCTTACTTTTCTGTGACAAATTAGAATTTCACTCAATGGCAATTTTTAATATGCTGATTTTCTATATTTCTGAACCATTTCATCTTTTTCAATATCCACTTAGGGCCCAAAACAATGTAAAAACATTTCTATAAGTGATGCCAAAAACGGAGGCTGTTTGGGAAAGCCTTCCACTTTGATGTTGTCATTTCTTTCCTATCACTGTAATAATCTTTATGATGAATCTTTTATTGACAGGAAATTCGTGTTGTGGTCAGAGAAGTTGAACAAAATGCTCGACAGATACTCACTATTTTACAGACAGTGCATCAAACGAACGGAATTAAAACAGGCATGTATTTTATTTTTTTGTGCTTATAGCCGATTTATTAGCGGCTGCCCTTTCCAAAACGGCAAAAATTGGAACTGTTCCAATTTGGAAGCTATTGCAGACAACATTGTAAAATATTGAGAGAAATGGAGAAATCAATTTAGCAGTTTGAGGGTAACTAGAGTAATGGGTTAGGGGCTTATTAGTTATTTCTTTCCCAACTGGCTAAAATTTGGACAATTCCAATTTCAGAGCTGCTGCAGACGACAATTGGGAGCTCATAATAACAGGATTTCCATATGATGTAGCAAAGATAAAATGAGTCAAAAGGAGAAAATGCTGGTTATCAGCTTTTTCTTTTACCTCAATATTTTCCCAAGCCTGAGTTTTCTGTTAGGGATGTCAAAATCAGGTCTTATTTGGGAAGGGGATAACTTTTTATATTTATTATTCAGGCTAAATGATTACAATTATGAAATATTTCAGTTTCAACTATCTGTGAGAAGTGTCTGCCATTGTTTGAGACAGTCAAGCAAAACTTAGCAACACTGGCAGGAAAAATTCCAGAAAAGCATTATTACAGGTAGATACATTTTTTTTTTATTTAAATACTATTTGTGCAGAGGAGTAAAAGAATGGTTTAATTTTACAGCACTCTTGTCAGTCTGTTCCTCATCAGGGTTAGACACTAACTTTCCCAACCAAGGAGTCCGCCAGACTCCCATCAAGAGAACTTGGGGAGTCCAGTCGAAAGGGGAGTCCAGTCGAAAGTAAAGGTGTCCGAAAAAGAAGCAAATATTTTATGTTGCTGCTTGCATGCATGTTGCCTTTTACAGGGTTTCCACTGACTTTTAAATCTGGGGGTAC
The DNA here is from genome assembly GCA_963680895.1 of Fragum sueziense. Taxonomy (NCBI): domain Eukaryota; kingdom Metazoa; phylum Mollusca; class Bivalvia; order Cardiida; family Cardiidae; genus Fragum; species Fragum sueziense. The sequence goes on along the minus strand of OY804600.1, from coordinate 42,040,002 downwards.
ATACCATACTTTTAAAGCATGCTTGTACCCCCTCTATTAGAGACAAAGAAGGCTGCTTGCAAAAACTGGGAGTACAAAATTCATTTTGGGGGTAAAAATCCCCATTTGGAGGTTTTTGGACACACTGCTTTTATCTGTGATGATGTCATTTTCATGTCTGCATGGAATACTAAAGAATAAATGCAGTATAATAGATCCTGCTATTTTGAGCTAACAGCTATTTATCATTTTGCTTATAATTTTTCGACAGAATTTTTTAGGAGTCAGTCGGACTCCCTAGGTTGAAAATCAGGGAGTCCCACCAATTTATAGGGAGTCTTGGACTCACAGACTCCCCTTAGTGTCGAACCCTGCTCATTCAATAGTTACCGTTATTGGTAGAATTGACATGATATTTCACATTTATGAGCTTCCTTTAAAAAAAACTTTTATTTGTAGGGAAAAGAGCTTCAATAGGCAGATCTAAAGAGGTATCTAGTCAGTTTTTTGTAACAGGTCCTCCTTCTTTAACCCTTTCCATTATGACAAAAATTCTGGGTGTTCCAATTGAAAAGCTGATGCAGATAACGGAATACATGTGGATGAAGAGAGAATTTGTATGTTGAATAGGTCAAACATATTGAGGCAAAAGGAGAAACTGGTGGTTACCAGCGCTTTCTTCTTTTGCCTCATTTTTTTCCTAAGGCTTTTCTCCTAGAGACATCAAAACCAGGTCTTGTTTGGGAAAGGGTTAAACAAGGAAGATCTGTTACAAAAATCTGACCATTTATAGCCAGAATCATTTGCTCAATCATTTGCTCTAGTTTGTGTATATACTGGAATGTTTCAGATACAATGATCAGTGGAGATTCAGTTTACAGAGGCTGGCTTTTCTATCTGCCTATCTAACGTACCTACAGACTGAAACACTGGCAACAAGAGAACAAGTCGCAGCATTGATTGGGGGTAAGTATAAGATTTAGTTTACAGAGACTAGTGTTTCTATCTGCCTATCTAACCTACCTACAGACTGAAACATTGGCAACAAGAGAACAAGCGGCAGTATTGATTGGGGGTAAGCATAAGATTTAGTTTACAGAGACTAGTGTTTCCATATGCCTATCTAACCTACCTACAGACTGAGACATTGGCAACAAGAGAACAAGTGGCAGTGTTGATTGGGGGTAAATATAAGATTAAGTTTACAGAGACTGGCTTTTCTATCTGCCTATCTTACCTACCTACAGACTGAAACATTGGCAACAAGAGAACAAGTGTCTGCATTGATTGGGGGTAAGTATAAGATTTAGTTTACAGAGACTAGTGTTTCTATCTGCCTATCTAACCTACCTACAGACTGAAACATTGGCAACAAGAGAACAAGTGACAGCATTGATTGGGGGTAAGCATAAGATTTAGTTTACAGAGACTAGTGTTTCTATCTGCCTATCTAACCTACCTACAGACTGAAACATTGGCAACAAGAGAACAAGTGACATCATTGATTGGGGGTAAATATAAGATTTAGTTTACAGAGACTAATGTTTCTATCTGCCTATCTAACCTACCTACAGACTGAAACATTGGCAACAAGAGAACAAGTGACAACATTGATTGGGGGTAAGTATAAGATTTAGTTTACAGAGACTAGTGTTTCTATCTGCCTATCTAACCTACCTACAGACTGAAACATTGGCAACAAGAGAACAAGTGGCAGCATTGATTGGGGGTAAATATAAGATTTAGTTTACAGAGACTAGTGTTTCTATCTGCCTATCTAACCTACCTACAGTCTGAAACATTGGCAACAAGAGAACAAGGGGCAGTATTGATTGGAGGTAAGTATAAATTTTGTTTACCGAGACTAGTGTTTCTATCTGCCTATCTAACATACCTACAGACTGAAACATTGGCAACAAGAGAACAAGTGGCAGCATTGATTGGGGGTAAATATAAGATTTAGTTTACAGAGACTAGTGTTTCTATCTGCCTATCTAACCTACCTACAGACTGAAACATTGGCAACAAGAGAACAAGTGGCAGCATTGATTGGGGGTAAATATAAGATTTAGTTTACAGAGACTAGTGTTTCTATCTGCCTATCTTACCTACCTACAGACTGAAACATTGGCAACAAGAGAACAAGTGACAGCATTGATTGGGGGTAAGTATAAGATTTAGTTTACAGAGACTAGTGTCTCTATCTGCCTATCTAACCTACCTACAGACTGAAACATTGGCAACAAGAGAACAAGTGACAGCATTGATTGGGAGTAAGTATAAGATTTAGTTTACAGAGACTAGTGTTTCTATCTGCCTATCTAACCTACCTACAGACTGAAACACTGGCAACAAGAGAACAAGTGACAGCATTGATTGGGGGTAAGTATAAGATTTTGTTTACCGAGACTAGTGTTTCTATCTGCCTATCTAACCTACCTACAGACTGAAACATTGGCAACAAGAGAACAAGTGACAGCATTGATTGGGGGTAAGTATAAGATTTAGTTTACAGAGACTAGTGTTTCTATCTGCCTATCTAACCTACCTACAGACTGAAACACTGGCAACAAGAGAACAAGTGACAGCATTGATTGGGGGTAAGTATAAGATTTTGTTTACCGAGACTAGTGTTTCTATCTGCCTATCTAACCTACCTACAGACTGAAACATTGGCAACAAGAGAACAAGGGGCAGTATTGATTGGAGGTAAGTATAAGATTTTGTTTACCGAGACTAGTGTTTCTATCTGCCTATCTAACATACCTACAGACTGAAACATTGGCAACAAGAGAACAAGTGGCAGCATTGATTGGGGGTAAATATAAGATTAAGTTTACAGAGACTAGTGTTTCTATCTGCCTATCTAACCTACCTACAGACTGAAACATTGGCAACAAGAGAACAACTGGCAGTATTGATTGGAGGTAAGTATAAGATTTAGTTTACAGAGACTAGTGTTTCTATCTGCCTATCTAACTTACCTACAGACTGAAACATTGGCAACAAGAGAACAAGTGACAGCATTGATTGGGGGTAAGTATAAGATTTAGTTTACAGAGACTAGTGTTTCTATCTGCCTATCTAACCTACCTACAGACTGAAACATTGGCAACAAGAGAACAAGTGACAGCATTGATTGGGGGTAAATATAAGATTTAGTTTACAGAGACTAGTGTTTCTATCTGCTTATCTAACCTACCTACAGTCTGAAACATTGGCAACAAGAGAACAAGTGGCAGCATTGATTGGGGGTAAGTATAAGATTTAGTTTACAGAGACTAGTGTTTCTATCTGCCTATCTAACTTACCTACAGTCTGAAACATTGGCAACAAGAGAACAAGTGGCAGCATTGATTGGAGGTAAGTATAAGATTTAGTTTACAGAGACTAGTGTTTCTATCTGCCTATCTAACCTACCTACAGTCTGAAACATTGGCAACAAGAGAACACATGGCAGCATTGATTAGGGGTAAGTATAAGATTTAGTTTACAGAGACTAGTGTTTCTATCTGCCTATCTAACTTACCTACAGTCTGAAACATTGGCAACAAGAGAACAAGTGGCAGCATTGATTGGGGGTAAGTATAAGATTTAGTTTACAGAGACAAGTGTTTCTATCTGCCTATCTTACTTACCTACAGTCTGAAACATTGGCAACAAGAGAACAAGTGGCAGCATTGATTGGGGGTAAGTATAAGATTTAGTTTACAGAGACTAGTGTTTCTATCTGCCTATCTAACTTACCTACAGACTGAAACATTGGCAACAAGAGAACAAGTGGCAGCATTGATTGGGGGTAAGTATAAGATTTTGTTTACAGAGACTAGTGTTTCTATCTGCTTATCTAACCTACCTACAGACTGAAACATTGGCAACAAGAGAACAAGTGACAGCATTGATTGGGGGTAAGTATAAGATTTAGTTTACAGAGACTAGTGTTTCTATCTGCCTATCTAACCTACCTACAGACTGAAACATTGGCAACAAGAGAACAAGTGGCAGTATTGATTGGAGGTAAATATAAGATTTAGTTTACAGAGACTAGTGTTTCTATCTGCCTATCTAACCTACCTACAGACTGAAACATTGGCAACAAGAGAACAAGTGACAACATTGATTGGGGGTAAGTATAAGATTTAGTTTACAGAGACTAGTGTTTCCATCTGCCTATCTAACTTACCTACAGTCTGAAACATTGACAACAAGAGAACAAGTGGCAGCATTGATTGGGGGTAAGTATAAGATTCAGTTTACAGAGACTAGTGTTTCTATCTGCCTATCTAACTTACCTACAGTCTGAAACATTGGCAACAGGAGAACAAGTGTCAGCATTTATTGGGGGTAAATATAAGATTTAGTTTACAGAGACTAGTGTTTCTCTCTGCCTATCTAACTGACCTACAGACTGAAACATTGGCAACAAGAGAACAAGTGACAGCATTGATTGGGGGTAAATATAAGATTTAGTTTACAGAGACTAGTGTTTCTATCTGCCTATCTAACCTACCTACAGACTGAAACATTGTCAACAAGAGAACAAGTGGCAGTATTGATTGGGGGCAAGAATTAAGATTTAGTTTACAGAGACTAGTGTTTCTATCTGCCTATCTAACTTACCTACAGACTGAAACATTGGCAACAAGAGAACAAGTGGCAGCATTGATTGGGGGTAAGTATAAGATTTAGTTTACAGAGACTAGTGTTTCTATCTGTCTATCTAACCTACCTACAGACTGAAACATTGGCAACAAGAGAACAAGTGTCAGCATTGATTGGAGGTAAGTATAAGATTTAGTTTACAGAGACTAGTGTTTCTATCTGCCTATCTAACCTACCTACAGACTGAAACATTGGCAACAAGAGAACAAGTGACAGCATTGATTGGGGGTAAGTATAAGATTTAGTTTACAGAGACTAGTGTTTCTATCTGCCTATCTAACCTACCTACAGACTGAAACATTTGCAACAAGAGAACAAGTGGCAGCATTGATTGGGGGTAAGTATAAGATTTAGTTTACAGAGACTAGTGTTTCTATCTGCCTATCTAACCTACCTACAGACTGAAACATTGGCAACAAGAGAACAAGTGACAGCATTGATTGGGGGTAAGTATAAGATTTAGTTTACAGAGACTAGTGTTTCTATCAGCCTATCTAACCTACCTACAGTCTGAAACATTGGCAACAAGAGAACAAGTGGCAGCGTTGATTGGGGGTAAGTATAAGATTTAGTTTACAGAGACTAGTGTTTCTATCAGCCTATCTAACCTACCTACAGACTGAAACATTGGCAACAAGAGAACAAGTGGCAGCATTGATTGGAGGTAAGTATAAGATTTAGTTTACAGAGACTAGTGTTTCTATCTGCCTATCTAACTTACCTACAGACTGAAACATTGGCAACAAGAGAACACATGGCAGCATTGATTGGGGGTAAATATAAGATTTAGTTTACAGAGACTAGTGTTTCTATCTGCCTATCTAACCTACCTACAGACTGAAACATTGGCAACAAGAGAACAAGTGGCAGCATTGATTGGGGGTAAGTATGAGATTTAGTTTACAGAGACTAGTGTTTCTATCTGCCTATCTAACTTACCTACAGACTGAAACATTGGCAACAAGAGAACAAGTGGCAGCGTTGATTGGAGGTAAATATAAGATTTAGTTTACAGAGACTAGTGTTTCTATCAGCCTATCTAACCTACCTACAGACTGAAACATTGGCAACAAGAGAACAAGTGACAGCATTGATTGGGGGTAAATATAAGATTTAGTTTACAGAGACAAGAGTTTCTATCTACCTATCTAACCTACCTACAGACTGAAACATTGGCAACAAGAGAACAAGTGGCAGCGTTGATTGGGGGTAAGTATAAGATTTAGTTTACAGAGACTAGTGTTTCTATCTGCCTATCTAACCTACCTACAGACTGAAACATTGGCAACAAGAGAACAAGTGACAGCATTGATTGGGGGTAAGTATAAGATTTAGTTTACAGAGACTAGTGTTTCTATCTGCCTATCTAACCTACCTACAAACTGAAACATTTGCAACAAGAGAACAAGTGTCAGCATTGATTGGAGGTAAGTATAAGATTTAGTTTACAGAGACTAGTGTTTCTATCTGCCTATCTAAACTACCTACAGACTGAAACATTGGCAACAAGAGAACACATGGCAACATTGATTGGAGGTAAGTATAAGATTTAGTTTACAGAGACTAGTGTTTCTATCTGCCTATCTAAACTACCTACAGACTGAAACATTGGCAACAAGAGAACAAGTGGCAGCGTTGATTGGGGGTAAGTATAAGATTTAGTTTACAGAGACTTGTGTTTCTATCTGCCTATCTAACCTACCTACAGACTGAAACATTGGCAACAAGAGAACAAGTGGCAGCATTGATTGGAGGTAAATATAAGATTTAGTTTACAGAGATTAGTGTTTCTATCAGCCTATCTAACCTACCTATTGACTGAAACATTGGCAACAAGAGAACAAGTGGCAACATTGATTGGGGTAAGTATAAGATTCAGTTTACAGAGACTAGTGTTTCTATCTGGCTATCTGACCTACCTACAGACTGAAACATTGGCCACAAGAGAACAAGTGGCAGCGTTGATTGGAGGTAAATATAAGATTTAGTTTACAGAGACTAGTGTTTCTATCTGCCTATCTAACCTACCTACAGACTGAAACATTGGCAACAAGAGAACAAGTGGCAGCATTGATTGGGGGTAAATATAAGATTAAGTTTACAGAGACTAGTGTTTCTATCTGCCTATCTAACCTACCTACAGACTGAAACATTGGCAACAAGAGAACAAGTGGCTGCATTGATTTGGATTAAATATAAGATTTAGTTTACAGAGACTAGTGTTTCTATCTGCCTATCTAACCTACCTACAGACTGAAACATTGGCCACAAGAGAACAAGTGGCAGCATTGATTGGGGGTAAATATAAGATTTAGTTTACAGAGACTAGTGTTTCTATCTGCCTATCTAACCTACCTACAGACTGAAACATTGGCAACAAGAGAACAAGTGGCAACATTGATTGGAGGTAAGTATAAGATTTAGTTTACAGAGACTAGTGTTTCCATCTGCCTATCTAACATACCTACAGACTGAAACATTGGCAACAAGAGAACAAGTGGCAGCATTGATTGGGGGTAAGTATAAGATTTAGTTTACAGAGACTAGTGTTTCTATCTGCCTATCTAACCAACCTACAGACTGAAACATTGGCAACAAGAGAACAAGTGGCAACATTGATTGGAGGTAAGTATAAGATTTAGTTTACAGAGACTAGTGTTTCCATCTGCCTATCTAACATACCTACAGACTCAAACATTGGCAACAAGAGAACAAGTGGAAGCACTGATTGGGGGTAAGTATAAGATTCAGTTTACAGAGGCTAGTGTTTCTATCTGCCTATCTAACCTACCTACAGACTAAAACATTGGCAACAAGAGAACAAGTGACAGCATTGATTGGGGGTAAGTGTAAGATTTTGTTTACAGAGACTAGTGTTTCTATCTGCCTATCTAACCTACCTACAGACTGAAACATTGGCAACAAGAGAACAAGTGGCATCATTGATTGGGGGTAAGTATAAGATTTAGTTTACAGAGACTAGTGTTTCTATCTGCCTATCTAACCTACCTACAGACTGAAACATTGGCAACAAGAGAACAAGTGGCAGCATTGATTGGGGGTAAATATAAGATTTAGTTTACAGAGACTAGTGTTTCTATCTGCCCATCTAACATACCTACAGACTGACACATTGGCAACAAGAGAACAAGTGGCAGCGTTGATTGGGGGTAAGTATAAGATTCAGTTTACAGAGGCTAGTGTTTCTATCTGCCTATCTAACCTACCTACAGACTGAAACATTGGCAACAAGAGAACAAGTGGCAGCGTTGATTGGAGGTAAATATAAGATTTAGTTTACAGAGACTAGTGTTTCTATCTGCCTATCTAACCTACCTACAGACTGAAACATTGGCAACAAGAGAACAAGTGGCTGCATTGATTTGGATTAAATATAAGATTTAGTTTACAGAGACTAGTGTTTCTATCTGCCTATCTAACCTACCTACAGACTGAAACATTGGCAACAAGAGAACAAGTGACAGCATTGATTGGGGGTAAATATAAGATTTAGTTTACAGAGACTAGTGTTTCTATCTGCCTATCTAACCTACCTACAGACTGAAACATTGTCAACAAGAGAACAAGTGGCAACATTGAATGGGGGTAAATATAAGATTTAGTTTACAGAGACTAGTGTTTCTATCTGCCTATCTAACCTACCTACAGACTGAAACATTGTCAACAAGAGGACAAGGGGCAGCATTGATTGGGGGTAAGTATAAGATTTAGTTTACAGAGACGGTGTTTCTATCTGCCTATCTAACCTACCTACAGACTGAAACATTGGCAACAAGAGAACAAGTGACAGCATTGATTGGGGGTAAGTATAAGATTTAGTTTACAGAGACTAGTGTTTCTATCAGCCTATCTAACCTACCTACAGACTGAAACAATGGCAACAAGAGAACAAGTGGCAGCATTGATTGGAGGTAAGTATAAGATTTAGTTTACAGAGACTAGTGTTTCTATCAGCCTATCTAACCTACCTACAGACTGAAACATTGGCAACAAGAGAACAAGTGGCATCATTGATTGGGGGTAAATATAAGATTTAGTTTACAGAGACTAGTGTTTCTATCTGCCCATCTAACCTTCCTACAGACTGAAACATTGGCAACAAGAGAACAAGCGGCAGCATTGATTGGAGGTAAGTATAGATTAAGTTTACAGATACTAGTGTTTCTATCTGCCTATCTAACCTACCTACAGACTGAAACATTGGCAACAAGAGAACAAGTGGCAGCATTGATTGGAGGTAAGTATAAGATTTAGTTTACAGAGACTATTGTTTCTATCTGCCTATCTAACCTACCTACAGACTGAAACATTGGCAACAAGAGAACACATGGCAGCATTGATTGGAGGTAAGTATAAGATTTAGTTTACAGAGACTAGTGTTTCTATCTGCCTATCTAACCTACCTACAGACTGAAACATTGGCAACAAGAGAACACATGGCAACATTGATTGGGGGTAAGTATAAGATTTAGTTTACAGAGACTAGTGTTTCTATCTGCCTATCTAACCTACCTACAGACTGAAACATTGGCAACAAGAGAACAAGTGGTAGCTTTGATTGGAGGTAAGTGTAAGATTTAGTTTACAGAGACTAGTGTTTCTATATGCCTATCTAACCTACCTACAGACTGAAACATTGGCAACAAGAGAACACATGGCAGCGTTGATTGGAGGTAAATATAAGATTTAGTTTACAGAGACTAGTGTTTCTATATGCCTATCTAACCTACCTACAGACTGAAACATTGGCAACAAGAGAACACATGGCAGCTTTGATTGGAGGTAAATATAAGATTTAGTTTACAGAGACTAGTGTTTCTATATGCCTATCTAACCTACCTACAGACTGAAACATTGGCAACAAGAGAACACATGGCAGCTTTGATTGGAGGTAAATATAAGATTTAGTTTACAGAGACTAGTGTTTCTATATGCCTATCTAACCTACCTACAGACTGAAACATTGGCAACAAGAGAACACATGGCAGCGTTGATTGGAGGTAAATATAAGATTTAGTTTACAGAGACTAGTGTTTCTATATGCCTATCTAACCTACCTACAGACTGAAACATTGGCAACAAGAGAACACATGGCAGCTTTGATTGGAGGTAAGTGTAAGATTTAGTTTACAGAGACTAGTGTTTCTATATGCCTATCTAACCTACCTACAGACTGAAACATTGGCAACAAGAGAACAAGTGGTAGCATTGATTGGAGGTAAATATAAGATTTAGTTTACAGAGACTAGTGTTTCTATCTGCCTATCTAACCTACCTACAGACTGAAACATTGGCAACAAGAGAACAAGTGGTAGCATTGATTGGAGGTAAATATAAGATTTAGTTTACAGAGACTAGTGTTTCTATCTGCCTATCTAACCTACCTACAGATTGAAACATTGGCAACAAGAGAACAAGCGGCAGTATTGATTGGGGGTAAGCATAAGATTTAGTTTACAGAGACTAGTGTTTCCATATGCCTATCTAACCTACCTACAGACTGAGACATTGGCAACAAGAGAACAAGTGGCAGTGTTGATTGGGGGTAAATATAAGATTAAGTTTACAGAGACTGGCTTTTCTATCTGCCTATCTTACCTACCTACAGACTGAAACATTGGCAACAAGAGAACAAGTGTCTGCATTGATTGGGGGTAAATATAAGATTTAGTTTACAGAGACTAGTGTTTCTATCTGCCTATCTAACCTACCTACAGACTGAAACATTGGCAACAAGAGAACAAGTGGCAGCATTGATTGGGGGTAAATATAAGATTAAGTTTACAGAGACTAGTGTTTCTATCTGCCTATCTAACCTACCTACAGACTGAAACATTGGCAACAAGAGAACACATGGCAGCATTGATGGGGGTACATATCGATGGCTCAGCGCGAAAGGGTTGTAACTTTGTTTTGCAAAATTTTACAGGAGAGACAAAAAACTGATTATTTTTTAGATGTATTAGTTTTATTAGCTTAAAATGGAGTTATATGATCATGAACTATACTCCCCAAAAAAAGTTAAGGACCACACATTCAAAGTGCGATATTTTGTGATTCCTTATATGAATCTATTTATGATTTGTTGCATGAAAACTAGTACCCTTTCTTCATAATCAGTTAATCAGTTGATTGAAAAATTAACCGAATTTAAAACTGTGAGAAGAAATTGCATAGCACTACCCTTTAAAATGCTTGTTTTTTATGTAAAGGGTAGAATGGCAACTTTCAGAAAAAAGCCCTTTTCCTCAGGATTTCCTTTTGAAAAATCATACCTATGGCCAGTTTTGACTATCTTGAACCTCTGTTAACTCAATGCAAGAAAAGTAGAAGTTGTAAACTAACTTCTGGTACCCTGTATAAGGGATTTACATTAAGACTACCATCGCCCGTTTGAGAGCTTCCAGCATCACTTACGGAACATTATGAGTAGAGATCATTTCTGTAATGATGGTCCCACACATTTTCAACAGGATTCACGTGAGGAGAGTGTAATGTCTATTGCATAAGTTACATTTTTCTCTCTCTTAAAAACTCAGTTGCAATTCTAACCATGTGTGGACGGTCGTTATCGTCCCCTGAAATGAATTTAGGAACAATAGCACCAGCGAATGAATAAGATTATCTGACAAGAACATCATCTCTATATCAATCACCGGACAGTGATCTGTTAGGATGGATACCAAGTTCCGTAGAACCATTTTAACATACCCACCCCACTCATGCACAAATGGCCCATTTCACCAATCGCCTTTTACACAATAAAAACCTTTAAAACATCGATTTTTCTGAGGAAACATTACGACTTTTCCGATTTTGGTATTCTGCCACAATTTGCACCGGTCGCATCCCAAAATAGACCTCAAATCTGCAAGGCGAAATTTTGCATTATGGACGTTGAAAGTCAATGCAAAATTGACCAGTCTGTGCGGCTGAGAAAGGGCTCACCGGAAGCCTCCATGTGCATAATTTATGAGCTCAGATGTGCTTTTTGTTGTTTGAACATAAACAGCTTGTACTGTTGGTCTCAAGTGTAATTTAATGGACGATAACGCTCGTCTTCACACGTCTAGCTTTGTTGTCATGTAGGAAAAACGCAAATTATTGAAAGGTTAGCAAGCTTTCTTTACATAAAAGTCGTTTAACATGCGTGGGACTGTCATCACAGAAGAGTTCCTTCCCATAATGTCCATACAGACATATCGGAATCTTTCAAACGGGTCCCGATAGATGCATTGTCTAGATCCCTTCATGTCGGAACCGGAAGTTGATTTCAAGCGTCTGTTCACATTCAATTGAAGTGATGGATGCATAAGACGACCACGCACGTTATGTACCTGAATTTTCAGAGGGAAATCTTGAGAAACAAGGACCTTTTCTATAAAATGCTACCCCACCCACTACATGTAAAATCAAGCATTTCGAGGGGTAGTGCACTGCCAAGTTCTCTTACAATTTTAGTTTCAGCAATTTTTACAATTTCTCGATGATTTGTTATGGAGGAAGAATTGCCATTCATTATGCAGTAATTCATGAATAATTTTATTAAAAGAACCGTACAATACTTTATTTCAAATATGTGGTCCTTAACTTTTTTTGATGAGTATATTAATAAATAATAAAATATCAGTAAATTTGAAAAAAAGAGTATTTGAAAGAATATTTTGATAAAAGCTTGAGTTACAACCGTATTCCCTCTCAAAATTGATTTTCAGTTGAAAAAAATTCAGGGTGAAACAGTTGTAACTAAAGTTACAACTGTTTCGCGCTAATTAATTGTTCTAACTTTAAATGAAAAAAATCCTTTAGACAATGTAAATTTAATTGTGCTGCAGATAATAGTTTTCTAAGAGTAAACTGTAATATTTTCACATTCTTGGAGACTAAAATCATCATAATTTACACTTTATCAACAGTATAAAGTATCACTTTTTACAGAATGGTCAATATGAAATATTCCTTTTTGACATGACTGAAAGACTATGGACAGCAAAGTCTGATCCAAGCCTACACTCATCAATTGTTGTTTTAACATTCTTTTCCTGTAAAATCCCTGATTTTCAGCGTGACTGTTCGTAGAATAGGGAGCCATTATAGTCACCTGAGCATTGGCGATGGCATCAGCAAAATGCTTTTGTTAAGGTTTTATATACATGCAACTTTTCATATCACTGTTTCTACCAATGCTATTGCTTTGATACTTTGCACATGCTTCTGTGAACACAATATCATCATCTAGACAAAGATTCATTACTCTTACAATTAACTTAGTGGAATATTTAACCTTTCAGACTAAGAAATGTTTGGTCAAGTTTTATGTAGAACTGTCACATGATTGATACTTTTTTCTGTTTGAGCTACTGCTTTCAAACTTTGCACATGCTGCTTTGACCATGATACCATCTTCTAGACAAAGATCCATTACTCTGGCCATTAATTTTGTGGAATTTCAACCTTTTTGGACATAGATTTTTTCCACTTCCCAGCGTTTGATAGTTGCGCTTTGCTGTCCTCAGACAAACTGTTCTTGTTATGTCTCTTGTGATTTTATTCTTATGGGAAAAAATAAAGAAAATTCTTTTTTATCATATTCTTCTTAATCTTTCTCAATCTTACGAAGCCAAATATTATTCAAATCTATCAACCATCACAAGCCAAAAGGTTATGCTGTGCGGTAAATGGTAAAATAATATTTCCTGGAATAAATGGGTGACTATTTCTAAATTCATAACTTTTAGATCTAGATCTATGTCAAAATGATATTCAGTCAGTCAACTTCTTTTTTTTTCTTGAGTGTTTAATTCATTGGCACAAATCAACTTCTTGTATAAGTTCTTTAAAAATAATGATTAAAATGTTCAACATTAGCAACTTAAACAGAAACAAACAATTGAACAAAATAAATTTTAGTCATATTTGATAGAGATAAATTCACCAATGTCCCACAAAATTGGGGGATTACTTGCACAAGTGACTTTTATCTAAACTGATGACATTGTTACAAGAAGATGGCTTTGATGACAAATATTAATCTCATGATGAAAAAAACCTTGTTGTTACTAAAGAACAATTTTATTTTCAACTGTCTTCAGTAAATGGAATTCCAAGCTATCAAATTTAGCTAAATCTTGAATAAACACACAAAACTTCAATTTTGCCTCTGAGATTTCTTAATTTACCATATCCATAAGTATTTTATTGAGAGCTTATTTGTGAGAATTAAAAAGAAGCCAATGAAAGCATGATCATATTCACAGGAGAGAGGACTATGTGGGTTTTGTCATGTCAATAGATCCAACAGTGATATCGAAACGACATACCAACTATAAGTCTAGGGAAGGTGTGCCACTGGAAGACCATAAGCATAATGGAAAGAGCTAGTTTCAAGAGATGCAAGAGAATGGCGATTGTCAATTCCAAACATCCATGACAGGAAGAGATGGAGTGAAATCTGCCAGACATGTAGCCAGCCAGGCACCATCCCAAGGTCCCATTGACTTCGAAACAATCCCACTTGCATGTAAATCAATGATGATGATGAAATGATGATGATGATGATGAAGCAAGACATAATAAGCAGAAGAAGTATGCAAAGAATCAAAAGATCCTGAAATACATGATGAATATACAGAAGTTTTTCTTTGATTAGTCTGTGACCAAAGACTTCCATATTACTCCCAAAAAGATAAACCTGACAAAAGCTGGATAGTTTGCAGTATGATTGTACACTAATTTTATGATTATCTATCCCATGC